>PVJS01000646.1:0-36537 GCA_004027185.1 Glis glis | reverse complement strand
AACATATATCAAAATGTATAATTACAATTTACAATGCACCAATAAATGAACATAAAAAGTTAAAAAAAATACTGTAGTGATACATGCATGTCCGTGTTTGCAGCAGCATAATTCACAATGGTCAAATTATGAAACTAACCTAAGTGCCTGTCAACAGATGAATGGATAACAAAAATGTGGTGGAATTTTATTCAGCCACAAGAACAAATTTATGTCATTTACAGAAAAATGGTTAGAACTAGAGAATATAATGCAAAGTGAGATCAGCCAGTCTCAGAAAGTAAAGGGTCAAATGTTTTCTCTCATATGTGGAATCTAGAGAGAAAATAGGAAACAAATGGGACTTTAGACAATTGAGGAGAGTGACCAGTAGAACAATGGAAGGGTCTAGGGGCAGCGAGGTTGGGAGAGGAAAAGGAAGAACTGATGAAAGAAACAGTTCAAATGATGCTATGCCCATGCCTGAACGTATACTACCAATGTTATTGTTACGTATGGGGAGAGGTGGCTAGTGGGGTGGGATCCCTACACTAAGATCTGTGCATGTGACTTTGAACCTCACTAGGACGTGTAGCTCCAATGCACCAATAATATATTATATATTATATATGTATTATATATTATACATTATATATTATATATACATTATATATATTATATATTATATACATTATATCTATCTGTTAAGTGGGGTTTGTTGTTAGTTTCTTCTATCTTTTGCTAAATAATAAAAGAAAGAGAAGCTGTCTCTGTGTCCTCATCCCCACCAGGAAAATATAAACACATTGCAAGTGATTAAGTAACTAAAGGGGCATTAATTTAAATAAGTGCTCCTTGTCTTAAAGCATCTCTGTTATTCTATCAGGATAGTCCTTGAATGCGGAAAACCAAACAAGTATTTTGGGATAGTTGCAGGAATTCACCTCTATTATTACATATATAATTCCCCAAATTATTAATTTTGTCAATTCACTAGTTTTATTATGTTAGCCTCATTTATTCAATATGAAATCAAACAGATATTTAAATAATTACTCAATAGGAAAGTAACAGAAAAAAATGATATTGCTTGGCTTGTATCAAATAACTAATCCTAGTAATTTTCTTGACCTATTCTGAAATATGTTGTTACTTTTTAAAATACTGAATAGCTGTGATTGCAGATATTTGATGACTTGAAGCATGCTCAAATCAATATTTTAATTCAATAGCTGCTATCTGTGGTTTCTTAAAAACCTTTGCCTTTTTTCTCTTTTCATTTTTAAAGTATAATAAATTATTTAAAAACAATCGCCACAACATTGTTTCATAGTTCTGTCTCAAGCATGCTTGCATGTTTTGCTTTCTGCATAATATCTTTGGAGTGATTTGTCAGAAAACTATGAGGTGAGTCTTCATGGCACCCATCTGCTCCTTTTTCAACCACTCTCCAGTGAGGTCATGGCCGTCCTGTCTGAGATCTCATGAACAACTCCAGAGCAACCAGACGTGGGGGTCTAACCAGAGCAAGGGAGGAGCAGACGTAATCTGATAAACAAAGTGCGCTTTCCATAACAGTATCCAAAATAATGAAAAATAGAAGAAACTCAATGTGGAAACGCTAAAGGAAAATACTTTTTCCAAACATTTTTCTTAATCCCCCTGACTAAAATAAAATGTAAGCTGTAGCTTGTTTGAACATTAACAATAGGTCTGTGGAGCCCCCGATCTGATGATTGTTTTCTAAAACTTAGCTTTAGAAATGGAAATAACTACACTTGCCTTATTTTACTGAAGCATATTATTACTGACCATAGCTCTTTATTGGAAATATAAAAGTTCAGTGGAAAGTTTCAAGGATGCTCTGCTGGAATTAAACTTCAACTGCTATTTATAGGATTTTTATTTTGTATACAACAAACTATTGTGTTGGTTGGTGGAGCCATGTTTAAGGGGTTTCTGCCAAGGAAACAGAAGCTTCACTAATAAAATGATTTGGGGTAAACACCTTTTACTGATTATACATACATTTAAATAACTATAGCATTTCATACTGAAAAGTAATTAAAATATTTCTTCCTAATTTTTGTAATTCATTCCTAGAAGAAATGAATTCAGTGCTAACATTATTGATTACATGATCCCCAAATCAATTAGCTTTATAGTGCTACTATTTACTGTTTTATGTAAGCCTACAGCAATAGTTTATTTGGGCAGGTTTTGTAGTTTGTGAGTTATTAGGTTCAAATAAAATAAAATAATAAGAAGCATAATGCATAATTAATACACAATTCTATTTTAAATGTTCATTTGTTGGTATTTTTTTTCGAAAATACTGTGAACCCAAGTTCAGGTAACATGTTCAGCATAAAATTCTTTTTGAGGGATCAGATTCACGAAGGTTTAACTTGAGTAGCCTTTAAGCAAAATAAACTGCCTATTCTGCCTTTTGGTAGTAACCATGAACAGAATTGGCTGCTTCGTTCCTAGCTTAAAATTCTTGAGGCCAATCTTGGAGAACAGATATCATTTTCCTTGTAGCAAATTTTTCCTTCCAATGAAGAAAGCCATGTACCTTCTGACAACTGTTCCTGCCAAATGCATAGGAAGGGCAAACTGCATTTTTGATACAAACTAGGTCCCTGGATTTATTTCTGTGCAGTGCATCTTTGGCAATATTAGTTGACATTCTAATAGCTAGAAATTGCTGATGTTCATTAAGAATGTGAACAATTAATTTCTTCCTAAGTTAATTTATCCCACACAACACTGTGATAAAACACCATGAGACCGTCTCTCCTTTCCCTTATTCTAGGACTTGTATTTCCAAGTATTCCTTGTATGCAGACATCACTTCATCTTGGAGACAGAATGGATTAGCAAAACAAAAATGGAACTTTATCCTGTTTTCCCTCACAACCTTCTCCCACATGTTTTATTTTTGACCTTGGCAAAAGAATTGCAAAATAGAAAATATGCATTTTAGCTGGGCGTGGTGGCGCACACTTGTAATCCCCATACTTGGGAGGCTGAGACAGGAGGATCTGGGTTCCTGGCTGGCCTCAGCTACTTTTTTTAATGTTTTATCTTATTTTTTTATATTCATTCATTGGTGCATTGTAATTATACATTTTGATACACATCAGGGTAGCAGCATCATACATGCACACATTGCTCATTTAGCCTCAGCTACTTAGTGAGGCCCTCTGCAACTAGCGAGACCCTGTTTCAAAATAAAGAATAAAAAGTAGGGCTGGGGGTGTAGCTCAGAGGTACAATCCCCCTGGGTTCAACCCTCAATACCGCAAAAAAAGAGAAAATATGCATTTGTTCACTATTACTGGTTTATGGGGTTTTGAAAATTTTTTTTCAAACACTAAACCTTCATAGAGTGCCTATGTTGTATTAGTCATGAGGGTGATGGACTGGGTTTTGGGAGGTAAACCAGAGAATTTTCCCTGTCTTTGCTATCCAAGGTTGTAAATAAAGTTCCCCTTTTCTTCTGTCAGTACTTAAAATATATATATAAGAGGTTGAACCAAGGAACATTCTATCTCCAAACTACAACCCCATCCCTTTTAACTTTTTTTTATTTTGAAACAGGATCTTGCTAAATTGCTGAGGCCGGCCTCGAATCTATAGTCCTCCTGTCTCAGCCTGCCAAGTACTGGGATTACAGGCATGTGCCACTGTTCCTGGCTTATCAGTGATTTTCTTATGGTGGTTCCTCATTAATGTCCTCATGGAATATTGCTAAGTTTTCTTGTTGTTCATCATGCCAACAGTGTCCCCCAATCCTAGTCCATTTGCAATACTGCTAAAGGAAGCAATACTGCTAAAGGAAGGACTATCTTCCAACTGAAATCAAAAGACAAAAACAGGAGAGATGAAGGAGAAAAAAGAGGAGGGGAAAAAAGAAGAGAAAAAAAAGAAAGTAGAAAAAGGAGATTCGGAGCAATCTAGTTGGTGAGATCGTCTCTCTTAATCTCCTGTTGTTTATGGAAAAAGTTTTTCAGAGGTTCTCAAACTAATTTGACTTAGCCCCCTTTTCAGAAAAAAAAAAAACATTCAGCATTCCCTCCCCCAAGAAATGTACATTTTTTAAGTGAATAAAGAGAAAGATGGAGTAACAAATTTGTGTTCTTTTACCTATATGTTTTCCAGTGCCCCCTGGGGGGATAATATCGCCCACTTTGGGACCTTCTGCAAGACATCCTTGTCACTCTGCCCTCTGTGTGTACTCAGTCTCACCACAATGCCACACTGTATAAATGCTCTGAGGGACCACCTCTCTGTTCACCTACAAAGACCATGGAGCCCATCAAAAAACTCTGCATTCATGCAAGTGAAGTGTTTTGCCCACCCACTTCTTTTCCTTCACCCACCCTATTTTTGCTCATGATCTCATCTCAAAAGACATCACTCCATGGCTATTCCTGACTTTTGCAGGAAGAGTCACTGGAAACCCCATGCTTTATATCTAGTCCTACTCTTAGCAGGCTGTTAATAGAGCTTCACTTTAGCACTTAGAGTGCTTTGCATATATAGCCGCAGTTATCCTAACTTCCACATTTTTAGATTATATAGCTTCTTTTCCCATCAAACCATGAGGACATCATTAGCTGAATATGAGTTTGTACCTACAGTGATGTATTGTGTATCATTGGCGTGTTTCTTTATTATGAAAGACGCATCTCTCATGCATCTCTCTCTATTGTGATGTTTGCACTTGAAAGCCAAGATTTTGTCTAAAGTATAGGTAGATTCAGTTGCCATTCAACAAATGCTTGTAAATTATTTTCCTAGCTGTGCGTGGTGGCGCATGCTTGTAATCCCAGTACTTGGGAGGCTGAGACAGGAGGATAGCAGGTTCAAGGCCAGCCTCAGCTACTTCATGAAGCCCTCCACAACTTAGTGAGACCCTGTTTCAAAATAAAAAATAAAAAATAGGGCTGGGGATGTAGCTCGGAAGTAGAATGCCCCTGGGTTCAATCCCTGGTACCACACACAAAAAAATGTATTTTCCTTATTTAGTCCTTCTTGCTCTCTATTCTGAGTCAGGGAGTGCCCTAGCACTTACATACCTTATGTGGAGTAAACAGTAATTGAGAGCTGTATTTTTCTTATCTGCAGGGCATATGTTTAAAGACCCCCATTGGACGACTGAATTCATAGATGGTACAATAGTCCTATGTATACTATGTTTTTCCACCACAACATATCTATAATAAAGTTTAATTCATAAATTTGGCAGAATAAGAGGTGACAAGCACAATAATAGATGAATAATTAATAATAAATAGAACAATTATAACAATATACTTATAAATAAATTTACATGAGTGTGGTAATAAATTTATATGAGTGTGGTCTCTATCTCTTGAAAGAGTCAAGACAAATAACCATTTCAGAACTGAGTTTGACCTCAGGTAACTGTAGAAAGTGAAACTGTGGATACAAGGGAACTATTATATTTATAGTCATATGTAGACTCAAGTAGGAGACAGGTCAGTTATTGGTCAGTTTGGGGTGTATAGTTAAGAAGCCAATCTAGGTGAGTTAATAAAGGTAGGAAATCTTTATATCCCAGTATAAAACTAAGCACCACCAGTTTTATCATGTCTGTTTTATAATTAAACTAAAGAGCATAGAACATAATTATAGCTATAGCTATGTAAATAAAGATAGAAGTATATATAGATGTAAGTGTAGACATTTCTTGGCCTTTGCATTTACAACTTTTCCAGATGCAAAGGTATCTGCAGTAGTCAACAGCATAAACAAGTGATTTTATATATGCATAAATAACCTTTGAAGAGATCACTAAATTATCACTCCAAGCTTTAGCTCCTTTTGTCTGTGTGATCCATAGTTTTGTGAAGGTTCACCTTTCTCACCTACTGCCATAGACTTGAAAATGTCAAATGTAATGAAAAAGATAACTTTACAAAATAGCTATGTGTCTTGCTCATACTATCCAACAGGGAATTCTCTTGTGGGCTGTGCAGAGATTTCGGGGCTGTGAGTTAACCTGAGTTATAGGACCTAATAATTGCCACCTTAGCTGCAGGTTTGTGTCTTACTAGGAACACACCATCAAAAGACGATTCCTGAAAAATAGCTATGTCAATTTTTTTCCCTTCAGGCTTAAAAGTATCTGTCACTCCTCTGAGCACTACCAAAGATCTATTACCCCTTCTTCTGCCAGGGAGCCCGTGGTATAGGAAGAAATATTCCAGAGCTTTAGAGGAGCCTATATATGTTATAAAATGGAGGAAGAGAAAGTAAGAGGCAGATAGATGATGTAGAAATGAATGAAAGCACGTGAGTGCTCTATCTTGTCCTGGGTCAAGAATAATCACTCAGCAAGCCTAGAAAACTATAGCTGATATTTAAAAGATTGGACTGTATGAAAAAGGAAAATTCATGCCCAAAGCCAAGGGTCAGCAGTCTGGGACAGGCATACAAAATACATCAACAGAGATGCTGGTCAGGTTCACTTGAGTCATCAGTGTCCAAAACAGAATTACACAACTGAAGTGTTTCTGTGGCCTCTTCTCACTTTCCGTTCTGCCTCTGTCTTCCCAAGGTCTCCAGGCTCCTTCTTTCCCCTTTGCTGCCCAAAGAATGTAATTCAACAGAACATTTTGAAGTAACCACTTTCTACTGATCAACCCAAACGATCACTCCTCCGGGGTGGCTGAGTTCATCTAAACATTAGAAGGGAAATTCCTGTAATTATTAGGATCAATCACCTTAACACATAGGTGTGGGTGGAGGAATGGGTGATAGGCTCTGTTTTTTTATGCTTTTAAAATCTGGATGGATCTATCAATATAATGCTTAGGGCCAACACTCTAATTAGGAAAGCTTGCTGGTTCCTCTCCCTATACTGGATTTCTTCTCTTTCCATTCATATTTCAGAAGAAACTGGGCCCAAACTGCACATTTTACTTCTGAAAAGTGCCCATTTATTCCCAAGCTATGGGTAATTACTATAGATAAAAAACAAGAATGTGATGATCTTCATTTTTGAAACAAGTAAATAGTAATGTAAATTAGTCTTTGTTTTGCATTGAACATTTGATTGTAGATGGATACAGCAAAATAGTGGACACATGTTCCTGAAAGTTTAGGCATATGGTGTGGTGGATTGAGAACACATGAGATAAAATTCACTTCAGGTTTGTTTTCATTATAATCCCAAGGATGCCTCTCTTCATAAACAAATGCTCTAAGATCCAAATCAAAATGTGGGTACAGGTTTTGTGGGTATACCCACAAAAATGTGGGTATAGGTTTTGGTTCATATAGATCCTTTTCTGTAACATCTTCTAGACTTGCATTCTCTTCATAGTGATCAATCTAATAAAACTTCAATCTAGTTTTCCTTGCCATTTCAATTACATAGAAGCAGAAAGTGTCCCTTCTAAGAATACAATTATAAACATAGTGGAAGAAAGGGATGAGGAAATTTAGGAACAGCCAGGTTTAATTAACATGTCTAGATATTGTCTTAAGAATGTGTGATTGAACCAACAGATCTAAAGCTATAACCTCTTCACAGTTAATAAAATGGCTGAGACTGGAATATAACCAAGCCTCAATGGAATCCATTATAATAAACTGGCTTAAGCTAGCATAACCACAATCACACGCACTGTCTCCTGTCAAATAATTCTTTATAGGGAGAAAGAGGTATCTGCACTGAGTAAGAAAAAGAAGAGACCAGGAGCAAGAATTTATGAGATTATGCTCAAGGTCAACCACAGGTGGGGAAGAGAGAATCACTAGAGACACATCTCCTGATAAAAGTGAGGAAGCACACTCAGGTTTCCCTGACCTGGATGAGCTTGTGTTTAAGAGCCTCTTGTATCTCACTGCTTTGACCTAGTAGTGAGCATTTCAGACAATAAAACCATATTAATGCTAATATTAACAATAACTCATAATAATGATCATTAATTTTACTGGAGAGCTAAGGCATTTACAAGCAGTATCTCTTTTTATCATTATGATAGCTCAAGAAGGTACAAATAGGAATGGATCAGTTTGCAGTTAAGACCTAGTAAGGTTACATAACTATGTCAGGGAAATTCATGGGGTTGTACTCAAGGCCACAGAGTTCAATTCCAGAATTTTGAACCACACACTCCATAGCAGCACCTTTGGAAAGGGTCCCCAAATAAGTGCATTCCCGTTACGTGGTTCATGAAGTGTTAGGTTCACTGGCCAGATAGACCAAGCTGGTCCATCTTCTATCATCTCTTTGTGCCATACTCCTGTACTTTTTATAACTAGAAGCTGTTCACACAAATTTCAAATGGAAATGAAAGCAACAGTAAACATGCCACCTGATTTCTTTTTTTAATAAGTATTAGGCAATAAATCTGAAAATTCATGTTTATGAGTACAATACACATCATGAGACTTGTTATCTGAATACCAATGCCAATTTAATTTCTATTGTTGGATTTTCCCAAGCCATTTCACAGTTTTTAAATACCGTTAACAAACAAGATAAATTTAGGCCAGTATCATGTTTAGCCAAAAAAAAAAAAAAAACAGCCAAGTGGTAGTAGCCTTAACCAGATATCTGAATATTAGGATTTTTTTCCTTCACCTTAAATACAATAAATTTAGTTGCTAAAGGTTTTTTGTTTATTTTTGTTTTGTTCTTGTATTTTTGGTTAGCAAGTAGAAATTTGATTACTGATAAAATCTGATACAATACTCTGGGGCACATAAACCACATCCAAGAAAATACCCAGCTTTATTGTTCTTCAGTCTACCCAACTGCAAGTGTCCTCAAAATGTCATCAACAATAAACTGTGAAAGGCTTCACATCTCCTCATTAAACAGTCTCCCCAAGGCACCAGGCTGTAAACAGAAATTGCCTGGTTCCTACCATGGCATTTATGAATTCAGACACAGACACTAGCACTTTTACTAAACACAAAAGTTTATATTTTGAGTCCTGTTTTTGTAGCAATCAAATCAGGGCGTGTGGAACAAAAGAAACATGCTAAGTAATTACCATATTAATGGGCTTAATATTTTTCTGTCATATCCTAAATGATTAGTGCACATTTTAAAATCTAGATTAGAGAATGTGTATTTCTGATGCCCTGGGGCTCTTTTCTTGTCAGATTCAACAGCACACCCTCAAATGATGGAAGACAAAGCTAACTTTCTCACTAAATGATAGTCTATATCATACAGACTACTCTATGATTTACCTTTTCTTTAAAAATGGATGAATTGAGTCAATCAAATGTCCAGAAACAATTTCACCTAGCTGTTTATTTCTTATGAGAATTTAGAATTGTTCATAGTTAAAAAAAACACTAATACTTTATGGAGTAAACAAAGAACGTTATTGAAAAGGGACAAGACAATATTCAATAATATGTCCCCATGAGAAATAAAGTGCACAATATGTGATCCGATCAAAGTCCATATTTTTTGGCTTTCTTTTAAGACATTGTATGACCTCCTGCCAGATTTGTCATTCTTTCCTCCTTAGCATAACTCCTCTACTCCAAAATGGTCTTTGGGAAGCCCTAAGCACATACTATGAATGTCCAATTATATTCATTTGCCTACATAGGCTTCCTTACCACACACCTGAGCTCACTTATAACCACCACTCAGTGTCAACAATATGATCCTGAGCGACTAGGAGGTATAAAGCATACCAAGTTGATGTCTATACTATGTCAAATCAACAATTAAGATACAGTACCCAGTATTGTATCTGATGTTTGGTCTTTGAATAGACAGGGGGGGCAAGTAGCTTAATTTATACTGAAAGGTTAAAATGATTTGCAGAAATAGCAAAACAACTAATTTGGTTTGAGTTTGTGCTAAAGTTCACATTCTTTGGCCTCATTGAAATTCTATCATCTCTATAAATCTTTCCTTCTTACCCCAAGCTTCATTACTATGAGGACTGAACAGGATGTTTTGTTAAGTTCAGTAAGCATGTACATATTAGCTGCATTCCTTCTGTCACTGTACCCACTTGCACATGACACTAAACGTGGAGAAAGGTCACAATCTGATTGATACAATCAGTGTATCACCAAATCATGTGGTCTCTTCACTCCTTAGACTGACTATAAGAACTGGATGAAAGAACATGTCTTCAGCACTGTGGAATGTATGGAACCAATGGGAGTCATCGGACAGAAGAGAATCAGAATTAAGGCAAATACCCTAGAGAAAATGCCTAAAGAAGTCATGGTAACATCCCATTCATGACACTGAGTTTTTTCTTTTTGAATTGCTTTTTACTGTACTTATTGGCAAAAATCATCCAGGAAGATTTGTAAATGATACAGGATCACTCAATGTAAAGGAATCCTGTATTAAAAAGAGATAAAGTATTACTCCATCTCTCTGGGCAAGGAACAAGAGCATTAGTTCTGTTTTGCCATGCCAGTGAAGAGCGGAGCTCAAATTCCCACAGAACATAAGGAGAGTACAAATAGAAACAGACATTCCCAGAGTTTTGCCTGTTCTAACCTCAACAGAATTTTATCCACATGCATCAGTCTAGAAAATTGTACATCTGGTATTGCCCATTCCATCATCCCTGCTTTTTATAAAAGCTTTGTTTCTAATTTGCAAAATGCTCAATTAGGTTCAGATTATTTATTTTTATCCTTAGAAGAAAGACTACATCAATATCAACATTAGATCATTCATTAATAGGGAAAATCCAACTGCTAAACTCTGCTTAGGCACCAGCATGTGTGTTTTCGGGAGGCTTGGATCAACACATCAGAAAGCAATAGAGCACAAGAGAATTCAGTGGGTTTGACAGGAGAAAATAAGGGAAGGAAAAAAAGAGTTGAGTTCCGCCATTGTTCCTGTGATTTCTGCCAAACTATCACAGATTTCAGCAGTTTATGAAAACAGTATTTTGTGTTTTCAAATATGCTTTTAAATTTTTCACAGGATGTATCAGATGGGATGCATTCTTGTCATTTTTGGAAAATGTGGAGAAAACAGGCATGCCAAAACCAAGAACAGCATGTGGGAATAACACTTTACATGCTATTTTTATGCCTCTCTCTCTCTCTCTCTCTCTCTCTCTCTTTTTTCCTTCAGAGTATAAAGCATTGTGAAACATTAACAGGGGCAATGCAATGTTAAAAGGTTTTAAACTATATATCTATCTCTTTTATTGCACTGAGATGCCCTGTTACAGTTTTAACATATGCCATTATTATTAATGCTAGCCCATCCTCATTACTATAAATTAAACAGCAGATCAATTGCCATATAATAGCATCGCAAAGGGTACAGAGAAACATGATGAAATGCTGGCAGGTGATCCAGATATAAGAACTCTATTAAAACTTTAGATTTGGTTAGATGCTGGCAGTCAATATATTCTGGCTTGCTAGTAACACCCTGTAGGATATTAGATTGTACAGTGTTGCTTAAGCATGCAAAAATTTACATGACAAATGGCATTCCATGTCTTAAAATATTAATTCCCTTCAAACTGTGGCCTAAAGTTTATTGATAAATTTGGTGGCAGCATTTGGCTAATTACTCAAGAGGTATGCATAGTAACCTACTATGCACCTCCTGAGTGCATTATGGGTATGACAGAGGAAATGGCTCATAGCAATGTTGACGAGGGTGGGGAGTGTGGGTGGTAGAGGGGTATTGGGGAAGGAGAATGAGGTGAGTGCAGTGGGAATATTTCCAGTCTTTCATTTTTTTAGTACAAGGATAGCTCTTCAGGATAGTTTCAGAAATATCACTACAATACACAGGGACATTGGTATTATACTGTCTTATTCTCAAATGATTTTGGCTGACGGAGTTATGCCTCTGTGTGTTGTCACTAGGCCTTTCTTTCCCCTTTTTTTTCCTTTTCCTTTCTTAGTCTTTGACAGATGGGGCCCCATATGCACTTTATTCACCTTTCCTAAGTGGGGTTCCCATTCAGAAGGGCATGGTTAAAACTGTATAATGGGGTTATACCAATGGGACGAGATAAGGAAATAAAAAGAAACCTAAATCTCCACCTTATTTTTAATCTTTTTTTCTCTCTCCTAGTAGGTTACTATGCATACCTCTTGAGTAATCAGCCAACTGCCAAATGCTGCCACCGAGTTTATCAATAAGCTTTAGGCCACAGTTTGAAGATAATATTTTAAGACATGGAATGCCATTTGCCATGTAAACTTTTGCATGCTTAAGCAACACTGTACAATCAAATATCTATAGCATACTACTCCCATAAGGTACAAACTTCTCTGTCTCTCTGATCCTAAGAATCATACACTGTGATTAAAATTATTCTGTGGGAATTCTAAAAATATATATTTCTGTTCTTCCCAATGTTGTATACAGAACATGGGTTAGAAATATTCTCATATATCTGTTATTATAAGAAGAGGGCCTTACATATTCAACTATAGCCTGGGTTAAGCAAGCTTTGTAGGGCTGGCCAGGAAATCTACACCTCATATATGACCAGTGCTTCTATGGTAAATTACAGCCAAGTTACAAAATGTCCATGACTTAACCATGGGCTTTTATAATATCATTCAACTATAAATTGAGAGCAGCCTACACTTTGTTCCTTTGTGACTGTAATAGTTTAAGCAAAAGGCAAAATGTTGGCTCCTGGAAAACAAAAGCAGTAAGGCATTTTTTAAAAAAATATATAATTCATGTTGAGGAGGAAATAAAATAGAACCAAATAAGGGGGGAAACAGCAGATGAGGGGTACGTCTGCAGCACCACCAGGGAGACTTTGAAGGAATTAGCTCGTGTTGTGTTAGTTCTTATCCCCAAAGAAGCTATGTTAAGCTATTTGAAGCTGCCTTCTCAGAGGGATTATCTCCTTCAATCTGTTTTAATCACAACTAAACACTTTCAATTGCTATCTACTGAACTAGAATTAGAGAGTCAGAATTCCCCTAGATCTCTGTGACTTGGTTGAAACACACACACACGCACACACACACACACAGACACACACACACACACACACACTCACTCTCTCTCTCTCTCTCCCTCCCTCTCCCTCTCTCTCTCTCTCTAGAAATTAAACTGTCATCTATCAGTGATCATGTTAATCAGGAAATATAAAAGGGTTATATTTTTAAACAAGATCGTAATCATTCCGTTAGATTCATGCCCACTCCGGAGAAGCTACCAGAATGATAAAATCCCAACTTCCATTCAGTATTTGTCAGACAAGGCAAGCTGTTAATTGCTATTTTCCATCAACTATTTTCTTGAATTAAAACTAAAGGAAAAATCAGTGGTGGCTCCAAGAAAGGATTCCATCAAGGTGGAATTTTCAACTCCATGGGAGAAACAATGTAGTTCAGGGAGAAAGCATGGGCTTTCAAATCGGATTGTCTGTATTTGAATACCTGTTCTACCACTTTCGAAGAACATAATATGTTCTATCAAGTGAAGATTAAAATAATACTTAAGACTACTGTTGGGGTTACAGGAACACGTAGCTTAATAAGCACTACCAGTATGTGGCCAGTAGATAGTTATGATTCACCCATGTGTGAACCAAATTAAAAACAAAGGAGCACAAAACAATAAGCCATGTGAGTTATTTTATCCTCAGTTATCTCAACCCCCAATCCCAAGACTTTGATGACTAGGTTATAGACATCAGTAGAGTCACATTTGGCCCAAGCTGTAGAGCTATCAAATAATTTTCTGCTGACATCAGTTGCCTCCTGTCAGCTCTAAGACATGAAATAACAAGCAGTCAATGTCAGCACTCCTAAATCAAGCCCAAGGGCCCCCATGGCACCAGAGAGAAGCAGCTTGTTACTGCTAAGGAAATGTCAGCCCAGTCAAAGTGTGGCAGGCTTGCCAAGTCCCCAGGTGCATCTGCCCTGGTATAACTAAAAGTCTGTAGGTAGCACTCATAAAGATGGTGTTATGTCGCCCTAAACCCTGAATTAGAACTGCTAAGGTGGTTCTCAGAGGTCAAGAAGTTGTTTGACTTCTTCGATCATTGAGATTTCTCCCTCCCATAAACGGATTCCTTTTCTCTCCTCTGTTCCTAAGCAAAGCATATAGGAATGCTGTTAGGCATTAGTATAGAGCCAAACATCATTATGCAAATGATAACTGACTTTTGGTTTGCACTCACAAGCAATACTTATAAGTCATTTCTTATTTACTTTTTTTTTGCGGTACCAGAGATTGAACCCAGGGGCATTTTACCTCCGAGCTACACCCCCGGCCCTGTTTTTTATACTTTATTTTGAAACAGGGTCTCACGAAGTTGCAGAAGGCCTCACTAAGTAGCGGAGGCTGGCTGCGAACCTGGATCCTCCTGGTCTCCGTCTCCCATGTACTGGGATTACAAGCGTGCGCCACCACGCCCGGCCTTCTTATTTACTTCTTAAACACTCTTCTTCATAGAGTTATTTATATCTACCCCCTTATAACATAACCAAGTTTTAATTATCTTCCACTGGGCACTTACTCTGATATCCTGCTAAGATCAGTTCTCATCCACAGTATCTTTGTCATGGCTTTACTTCTAAAGTGGCACATTGGTTTAATTCAATGGTCTTGATGGAAAATTTCTATTTATGTTTAATTTTAAGAATATCTTCCAGGTAATAAAGATCCTGGTTTAAAAGATCTTTTTCTTTTCTTTTTTTCTTTCTCTTTTTTTTTGTCTCCCTATAAAGTATGATGGGATTTTGACTTGCATTTAAAATTGCTGAACAACCAGTCCACTTCTGTGCTCTAGGCCACAAAAAATAATGAAATACGTTGGCAGTCCTCAGTCTTATTTTGCTAGTATCACTTCTCTTAGATCTCGTTTTTTTTTATTACAGTTGGCAAAGACCTTTAGTAGCATATAAAGGCTTCAGTCCCACAGTGCTACACAATCACCACATGAAGCTCCATCTTTCCAGGCCATGCTAGGAATACACATTCATCAGCATATTGTAGTACCTGGACCTCATCCTTGGCTGACACTGATAGACAGTCCCCTGTGATTTTTATCATGAAGAGTGTGTTGGGTTAGAACAGGGGCATAGTCCACCATCATTAATCTCGTCTCACTGCAGACTTTCCTGAGAGCAAATTGTGAGTTTCTCTCACCCAGTTCATACACCAGTGTCAAAGGAAATACTTACATCTGTGCTATAAATCAATCTGAATATACAGTAACAGAAACCAACATATGGGTTAAATTTCCTTGAAATTACACATGGTTATAAAAATTGACCTAAAAAAAAGTACTTGGAAAAATATGTTTGGGATTTGATCGAACAAAAATATTTTAACATATCTCAAGCTGTTTGGCACATCTCAAAAATGCCAAGAGATTTCCAAGCTTACCAACAACACTTTTGTCTGTCACATGAGCTTTTCAAAGAATGAAAATGTGTGTGTGTGTGTGTGTGTGTGTGTGTGTGTGTGTGTGTGTTGAAACTATGGACTCTATAAACTTCAGGAGTTTGATCTATAAAAATAGACTAAAGGATAACATAACTCAATTATCTAGGAAACTAATGAGTATTACAAACACTTACCAGGTACTGGTTCAACTCTATAAACAAGCAGTGTTCAAAGGCATGTATGTGGAATGAGTGAGGGGTGCCAAAGTTGTAACATGGATTGTCTCAATCAAATGGCCTATTTTCTACAGAAAAACTATTCCTTTCAGTTAGTTTCAGAAGAAGGCAGAACTGACAAAATTCAAATGTGTTACTCTACTACCATGAAGTCGCTCCTCAGATTATATATTTGATCTCGTCTTGTATCAGGGGCTTGAGCCCACAGTGGTAAAACACACTAAAGCCTCAACTCTGGAGAGCTGGTGTGAAGAGTCAACAGCCTGAGGGCATTGGCAAGGAAGGGGTGATGTGCTTGGGGCATGAAGGGCATAATCTTGGGTAGCATGGGATCCTGGATATGTGAAGGTGGGGGTGAGCATGGGTGATATGCCAGGGCAGGGAATGTGTTTATGGACATGGGGGGGCTGGAACATCATTTGAAACAATTAATTATACTTGTCTTTATAGCTGCAATTATAAATATATATAGCATATATTATATATATATATCCCATGTTACATAAGTGTGTATACACACATCATATATAACATATACCTTTATATCTATAATTATACCTGTGTCATAATAAATTTCTTAGAGACTCTATAATAGGCTTGAAGATACCTATAGAATATGCATAAAATATAGTCAATCTATACAGAGAGACAATAGTGAATGATCATGCTTGTATGTGGAATCTGAAAGAATTGAGCTCAGAGAAGTTGAGATGGAATGAGGGTGAGCAGAGGATGGGGTGGGAGGAGGGAAGGTGGATAGGGAAAGGAGAGACATTAGTAAATGGGTGAAAAGTTACAGTTAGGAAGAACAAGTTCTCTTCTGTTGTACAGAAAGTTGACTATGACAAATAACAACATATTATAAACATGAAGATAGTTAAAGGGGAGGATTTAAAATGTTCTAAACACAAAGAAATGATAAATCTTTGAGGCAACAGATATGTCAATTATTCTATTTTGATCATTCTATAATGTATAAATGTATCAGCATATCACTTTGTACCCCATTGATACCCACAATTATTATATATCAATTAAAAATACAGTTAAAATATAGCCAAACTAACCAATAATAAGTATTATCTAAGCAACTCCCAGTCTCTCTACTAATACCTCATTTCCTTACTTATGGTGGTTGAAGTTTTGATCATTTATTTGCTAAATTTGCTTCTGATCTTGCCTTTAGAGTTTCATGTTCATTCAAATCATTGCAAAATTTTGCCACTAAAAAAAATTCATAAGCTTTATGTTAGTCAAACACCACTTCCAGCCGGGTGTGGTGGCACATGCCTGCAATCCCAATACTTGGGAGGCTGAGGCAGGAGGAGCACAGGTTTGGGGCCAGCCTCAGCAACTTAGCCAAGGTCCTCCTCAACTTAGTGAGACCTTGTTTCAAAATAAAAAGTAAAATAGGGCTGGGTGTGTAGCTAAGAGGCAGAATGCCTCTGGGTTCAAACCTCAGTACCAAAAAAATATATCACTTCAAATCAGAAGTGACAGCTTCTACTTGACATTAGAATGAAAGCAGAAACTTCGATTATACTGGACTCTGCTATCACCATGACCTGTGTTGAAGCAAAATTTCCCAGCAATACTTTCAAATATGAGTACCTCCATGTTACACATCTCCTTCACTTTGTAGGACAGCATGCCAAATAGAATCAAATTTAAGCACTAAATCATCATTTCATTTGATAATTCCAGATTTCCTGGCATTATAGAATGAAGCTATCATCTTATAAGATTATTTATATTCACATGTGTGACCTAGAGATCAAAACCTCAACTCTCCTCATTTGATAACTTCTTATTTTATGAAACAGTGTTGGTTCAGGGTTTGCTGCTATAGGAAGATTTCTAAGCAACAAGGTCTCCTCAGTGCTGCACAACGAATCTTCCAAATTTGAAGCCCCATGCTCTCCTGATACCTCAGAGCTACTTCTTATGCCCAGTGCTGCCCGCAAGGATAATACCTATGCAGTATGCCCAAACTCTCGATCATCTACACCAACTCCGATGTACTCATGCCACCTTTCTAACACTTCTGGACAGAGGGTCCCCTGTCCTCTGTATGCTCCTCTACTTCTTTACATATATTTTTATTAGTACTTGTCTCATTGCTTGTCTGTTCACTTTTCTCTAGCATGCCTTGTTTGTCTTTGTATTTCCTCCACATTATCTAAAGGATAGCACAATATGGGACTGCTTGCATACTTTCCAAGTGGATAAATGAATGTGAACAAATAAGCTCAAGTTAAAATTATGGCAGTCAATTCACCTCTAGTGCCATTTAATTTTTAACACTCAAATTTTAACTATCTAGTGTTTCTCTCTAAATTTTTCCCATTATGAAATATTTCTAATACATAGAGAAGTATGGAGACTATACCTGCCAACCAATTTTATACTTTTTAATTCTTTCATATACATATATTATGAAAAAAATCCAGACCCATTTTATCAATTATCTTGTTAGTTACTAGCATCCTTTTATTTGGAATTTCATCTTTTCATTGGGGAACAAAATTCATAGTAAAGCAAGTTGCCTACTTTTTCATATCTAAAGTTATGACTTTAATACTGATAAGATTTCTATACCATTTAGTGTGCTCCTTTCTAGTTGGAAGCCATATCCATTAATATATGTGATATGTAAATTGCACATAGCAGATAATCTTTAAAAATAAGATAATGAAAAGATACTTAAAAATGTTTAGATAATAATCTGTAAACAAAGTACCATTTTGGGCCACTAGAGGGAAGTTACCTTCAAACTCAACAAAGATGAAAATCCTTTTTTTTTTTTTTTTTGACCTGTGATTCAACAAGTCACCTCTCTTGTCCAGTTAGGTATCTGGTTAACATACTAATCAGTACCCTTCATCAACAATAAATATAATGACAATACTTAATTAAATAAAAGCCCTTGTTATTTTTTCCAACAGTTAGAAACAAAGAACCATATAACTGGCAACTGTAATTTGCGTCCCTCTAGAGGCAAAAGGAAATCTATAATTTGCCTTGAGAAAGTGGAAAGAGATCAAGAGGCAAAGACAGAAGCAGCGCAAAGTGCAATCTTATTCCTTTACCATCTGTCACAATCACTGTCATCCCCCAAAGGCCATGCTTTAAAACGAGACAAGAGAGAGAGAGAGCTCCTAAGAACTTGAAAACTGTTAAGAGTGCTGAATCGCGCTGAAATATTAAAACTCAACGATACCAGCTAGCAACTGCTAGAAATTGAGAGGAAAAATGTCTTCTTGAATAAGCCCATGGCAAGAAGTGGGGATTTAAAATAGGTAGGGAAGGAGAATGGAGAGAACAAAACCAAAATAAACTTTTATGGATATATTTCACAATGGGTCATTGTTATTCTTAAAGTTTATTTACTTAGTGTGTTGAGTTTACATGTATGGCCACACTTTCAAGAATAATTACCCTCCTATGATTTGAGTAGGCAAATTCATATTACATATAAAACATTTCTAATTGTTCAGCTGATGTATACCAACAAAAATCAATCAGCCACGCAATTGCAGCTGTATGTCATTGGAGGGACCACATTGCTATCTTGGTGGGATCTCAGGCTGTCTACCACTTGGGGGCAGACTGCACAGCAGCAGGAATGGATAAGCAACAGATAAGCAACATTCTCAGTGTATCTCCTAAGTGCTTTTAAAAGAATGAATGTGTGAATGAAAGCCACTTAACTTCCATTGAAATCTATTTCATTTATACTTGGAGAATGCAGACATTATGATATACAGATATGCAGACCCTAATTTAAATAATTTCATATTGAAATTTTACATGACGGGAAAAAGCCATGTTCAATATTGTCATTCATCACCACTGTTGGCCCTGGGCATTATTGATAATGGAAAAAGATTCTAGATAGTCTTCTATTTCCCTTTACTCTCTAGAGGTTTCAATTAAAGCTGTCTTATTCATAGCACAGTGAGTTGTATTATAAACTTTCCAGTCAGTGGGCTTCCAAGGAACAAACAGCAATGACCAAAGACATAGACTACTTAGATATTCAACATTTGTTCTGTCAATCAACATGGGCAATTACGTTATTAGTTTCTAGAAACTCTAAGCAGGTCCAAAGATAAATATTTAGGATATTTCTATAGGTACACCTGATCAATGACTAAAGTCACTGTAATAAAAATCATTATGTCCAGCCACTGGAGAAGTTTCAAATATAGAATACAAAACTAGTTATTCCTCTGCCTATAATTAGAATTAATTAGAATAATGTATCCATAAATGTATCAGAGTCCTGTGGCTTGATCTTGTGCTTGTGTTGGTCCAAAGAATGAACTTCTGGCACATGAGCAATTAAGCTCATAATAGACTTGACCGTTGCCCATATTGTCAACATGGTAAGAGCATATTCCAATGAACAGTAAAAGCCGGTGTTACAATATTGGATAAGGAGCACAGGCTGATCAAAATCATTTTGACTTGGCCATGTCTCTAGAAATTAATCATTCAGACTTAAATGGAAAATGCAGAGTTGATAGAAGATGAATAATAATAATTGTCATCTGTGAGAAGAACCTGAAAGGCACTGAAGCAATTCTGACAACCTGAAGGATCATAATATCACCTTGATATGATTTAGATAAAATGCCAATCATTTTTAATTTCTCAATCATAAAATGTAGAAAAGATCACTGGCTGGCCAGTGGTAGCACTCATAACTTACAGGGCAATTAGTATCTCCTAAGCATTGTGTGTTGGATTTGTACTTTTCATGTATTATCTAATTTAATATTCGACCTTGTGAAGTAGGTTCCATCCTTATCTTATAGATGAGAACCCTGAGGTTCAAAGACAGTAAGTACTTTATTCAAATGATGGAGTCCTGGTTTGAACCTAATTCAGTTTTTCTTTAGAACATATAATTGTAATTTATATTGTCTCTGGCTAACTATAACTCTGGTTTCCTGACATAAGTAATAGAAATACTGTTATCCATAATGCTATCCCTAATGGTAAGTAGGCCTCTGTGGCAGATGTTTCTGATGCAATCTCTATGTTCTCCTTTTCTTTTTTATTAATAGAACTCTAGATTTGGGAGAATGAATAATGGGATCAGTCACAAAACTACATTTCCCAGCCTTTCTTACAGTGTGGAAGACTTATAAAATGCTGGGCAATACGTAATGAGCAAGAAACACTGGCTCTTCTTAGAGGGGACAGACTTATGACCCACTTACCCTTTTGACCTTTATCATTCTTATTATTTTAAAATAAGTTGCTACACAGACCTTTTTGCAAACCATGTAGGCAATTATACAAGGAAGACCTAGGAACTTGCAAAAACATTACATGCATAAATTCATAATCTGTAGATGACATTAACTTTTGGAAATATTTTACTAGAAGCTGAATAAAATTTTAGCCTAAATGATAACAGCCCAGTTATTTTAAAATGTAAGTGAAGGGATAGGAGGACATAAACCCCAAGTCACTGCTAGCTCTTAAATTTTATTATTTTATTCAATTAAGGATCTCAAAGATAAGAAGAAAAGAACAAATCAACTTCGCGAGTTTTTACTGTTTGATCCAACAATGTAAAATTTGATTAGGAAAAGCCCTGAATTGTTGGAATTCAGCACAGAATGTCATTCCCCCTCACACCTTGTAACTCAAATACGTGAACAGTTTGATCAGATAAAACCAATGGAGTTTGAATAATGAAATTTCATTTCCATTTAAAACTGTGTGCTTGTTTATACACAAACTCATGATGCTTCTATATAGTTACGCTAAGACTGTTCTGCAAATAGGACCATTGTGTCAGTCCAAGTTCATATTATTAGTTTGCAAAAGGCCGATTATGTTCTCTTTACTATACAAACATGAAAACTGAGGCTTTGGAGACATTAAATAAACTTCAGCAACCACTATAATGTGCTCCAGCACTATTCTCCCTACACAATATTGCTCTAGTATTGTTATTATTATTCAAAGATCCATGAAAACACAAAATTATGATTTGGCTAATCAGATAAATATAAGTATATTTATAGGATATATAAATATAATATAATTTAATATGTAAATAGATTTATATTGTTAAATAGAAATATATTTAACAATAAAAATAAATATTTCTATTTAACAATAGAAATATATTTACAAGTTAATTTATTTAAAAAATTGCAAAACAGAAAATCTGCTACTAAAATTTAGCTATAAAAGAAGCCTCCCCCCAAAAAAATATATTTTTTTACGTTGGGAATAGTGGCACGCACATATAATCCCAGTACTTGGGAGGCTGAGACAGGATGATCTCAGGTTCAAGGACAGCCTTGGCAAATTAGTGAGACCCTGTTTCAAATAAAAAATAAAAACGCTGGAGGTGTAGCTCAGAAGTAGAATGCCTCTGAGTTCAATCCCCAGTACCAAAAAAATTTTAAAAGGGCTTTTTAAAAATAAAACAAACCCCAGCCACATTCACTACAACAATGTATGTGATAGCCTTACTTTCCAATGAACTGAATAAGACAGCTTTGAGAAATCATTTTTTCTTTCTGCCCATTCTCCCTAAGTGGCTGGATGTATGGTATCTTGTAAGCAATCTTGCAGAAATCTAAGAAATAGATGATATATTTCTCAACCAATCCCTGTCAACCCTATGGTGCTAGGATTCTACGATTTACAGTCTATTCTCCCAAATATCTATAAAATGACATGAACAACACAGAAACTGTAACTCTCAGGGAATTGTTAGAGAATCTCTCTGAACCCTTCAATGGCAGAATCTCATGCAGAAATCTTAATCCTGTTGAATCGATGCCATAATTATTGGGCTTAGTTACTAATGACATATTCACCACTGTTCCTTTTGACTTAGGATACGACACCTTAAAACAAAAACACATCAATAACACACGGAAGAGAACTCTGCTAAGAGAAAAGAGGGTCAATGCTAGATGTAATTTTTAAAATGGTCAGTGCATAAAATATGGAGTCGACATGTAGACTAAGTAAGAATGGCAGTAATGGAGTCCATTTTGCATTGTGGATTTGTAATTAGTGTTTGCATAATTATTATCACTTCTTGCTGAATGCTTGTGGTTGTCCCTTCCCTCTGGAAGCCTCACTAGATTGCATTCTGACTTCTTTGGAATTTTCGGTGTCCTTGTGGCTTCTTGGAGCTTATCAGTTGTGAGAGAATATGGAATCTATCACTAGGGGCTGACCCCAGAATTCTTCTTTCCCTCTGCCACTGTCACCAGACAGTCAATACTCCTGCACCCAAGGAGTGAAATTTGGGGACTGGTTGTTACCACAGAATCCCTAAGCCATCCTGACTGACAAATGAAAATTGGTTCTTGAAGTAATGTATGTATACTTATATTTTATCATGTTCCTTTAATTTTCACCAGAGAGTGGAGTAGGCCACTCCATTTTCACAGAAGAGGCATCTCTAACAGAAAACAGATGCAATGCTCCAATTAAATACTTCTTTTTAAATGAAGATAAGCTTTGTACTATCAGTTGCAAAATTAAGCATGACTCGAAGAGCCATCAGGCAAGGTGGATAAAGGTCACAGATTTATAGATTTGGTGATCATTGGTTTCTGAATTTCAAAAAATGTGTGTGTGTTGAATAATTTCCATGAGTAACTGGCACATTTAATTCTGGTGTGCTGTTTTCTATTTCACACTTGTGGTAGAGAAAGGACTGTTTCCTCTTTGCTCAACATAGATATTTTTACTCATGAAAATACAAAGCTATGAGAATATTGTCATTAAAATCCTCAGCTTGTAAGAGGAATCCATCTTATACCTTATGACCTGAGAACCAAAATGATGAATTATCTGACTTGTCTAAGTCACACTCACTAAAAAATCTAAAAAGAGATACAGGATTCTGTTTTTACTGCATTAGCTATTACTACTTCCATATTGGTGTATGTGTGAATTGAATGGTAAGACAAAAAAAAAAGAGTTCATTCACTTTCTCTTGTGTTTTGGGTTAAAGACAAAAATGTAAGGTTGCTGTTCCCTCCCACCACTAAAGGTATTTAAAAAACTGGATTGTTAAAAATGATTCCAAATAATACAAGTGACATGAATGATATGATAAAATAGAAACCAAAACATAGTTGAAGCCACAGACTCATTGTTTTAAAAACTGTCTAGGTATGCAATAACAAAAGTATCCAATAAATAAAATATTTCTGTACTTGTTTTTTTTAAATCTATGAAGTATCAAATATTACCTATAGAAATATTCTGAAAAGTCTGGAATTCAACTCGTTTTCATATATATGAGTAACTGCTAAAAGAGGATAAGAATTTTTCAAACTATAAAAAGTTTTCTCATCACTTGTTTTGAGAGATGGGGATGAGAGGATGAGATGGTTGTAGAAAACGATTAAGGAAAAGAAATCAGTGATCTGAATTAAAGCATACCATGCTGTCTAACAAAGAGCAAGAACTCTGAGAAGCAGCAGTCTGGTGTTATTCAAGTGAATTCAGTTGAATCCTAATTTCCTGTATGTAATAATGATGGTCATGATGACTGGTAGATGTTGATTTTTATTAAACCCTTTTGTTCTTCATCACTAACCCAGTAACTTCAAATTACTTTCAGCAAAATACTTTCACCAAAGGTAATAACATAAACCTGGATGTTGAGAGCATCATAGTTGACTAAATAGCCACATATATTTCTAATTGATTATTTCTTGTAATATCCATTTTGCAAAATTAAGGCTTGTCTGTGGAATGTAACAAGTCATGTTAAAAACACACCTTACCAGAGTTAGTGACAACACTGGAGCATTTGTAGCGCGCATGCAATGATAAATATTATTGGAAATGCTTGATGTCCCTAATTGTGTGGCTTTGAGCAAAAACCAGAAACAAAGTTGCAAGGAATAATTGTACCAACCATAGGCCATCCGGCTGATGAGGAAAAGAAAAAAAAAGTAGAAATGAATACATATTTTGGGTAAATCTCTCAAAACTCAAATTGATTTTTCATGCATCTTAGATTTTATTTTGATTAAATAAATTAAATGAGTCAGAAAATGAATTTAAGTCTACCCACAAAAATTCCTAATAAAAGGTATAGTGGATTACTTCTGCTATGACATTCAATTCACTCATCAGAAGACATCTGATTACTCATGAGTGCTTATATTACATTAGACTCTTCACTCATGAGAAAAAGACTGTATCAGACTCAATCTATTATGGGACTTTTTTTTTCCACTTAAAGCTCATCACTTCTATCTACATTGAATTCTATATTTAAATAGGATATTGAATTGGTAAATCTTATTCACATAATATAAAATTGTTCTAAATTATTTTTCATCAATCAGGGTGTTGGTTAACTTCTGAAAAACAGCTTGAGTCTTATGCAAAACAAGATTATATAAGTTTTTATAATGCCACTCAATTTTGAGACATCTCAATTGGGAAGAAATAAGTAGTTGTTCCAAAAGACACAATTACTCTCTCTGGAAATTAATGTATTTTTTCTTTTCTCTAGTAGCAGGTCTGAACTGATCTGCAGGATAGACCCAAAACAAGCACCTCCTCTAGTAGATCCTCAAGTTTAGGAATTTTATACTCCAAATAGAGCCATCATCTTGCTCTCTTATCTGTTTTAGTCCTGGAGACAGAAAATAGGATGAATTTCTCCTAAAATGGGTCTCTAAGAACATCTTTGTCAATTTAATTTCTTGTAGGTATTCAATAGGCTATTACACTTTACTTAGAGGTACAGAGGATTCACTTTAATCCAAAGCTTTTTTTCAAAGACTATCTGGCTATAATTAGGGGCTCAGACAGTTAATTCTCTCTACATGAACTCTAGATTTGAGTATATATGGACATAAAATTTGGTACACAATCCACTGAAAGAAATTTAAAGTAAGGAGTAAATGTCCTCTTTCAGTCAGTAGAATCATAGGAGAAGCCATGCTTACTCTAAATGAAGAAATTTCTGGATGACCATATGGATGGTACCTGGAAGACAAAGTTGAAGTCTTCAAACTTTTTAATGGAAGAAAGAGCTCGTGTCTAACTACCACTCCCCAACCTCCATCTTCACTAACTGAATTATCAGTAAGAAGGTTTTATATTAAGGTATGAAGGAAATCACTTTGAGTGTTAATGTTTTCTAAGCCTTTCATGCATAATGCCTTTGTTGCTTTTTTTTTTTTTTGCAGTACTGGGGATTGAACCCAGGAGCATTCTACCTCCAGGCTACACCCCTAGCCCTGTTTTTTATTCTTTATTTTGAAACAGGGTCTCATTAAGTTGTGGAGGGCCTCACTAAGTAGCTGAGGCTGGCCACGAACCCCGACGCTCTGGTCTCAGCCTCCCAGGTACTGGGATTACAAGTGTGTGCCACCACGCCCGGCTAATGCCTTTGTTTCTGATAGAGACAAAGCAGTATCGGCATGATATTTGATTTTCAGGCTCAGATTTGAAAAAAAAAAAGATCTTGTGGCAACTTTTGAAAATAATGGTTCTAGGATAATAGAGTCCTCTTATTTGTATACTCAGCTAAGAAATATTAATAATTTTTGTTATTATAGAACTATAGCAGGAAAGTAACTTTATTCCATATTTAAGCAGACATAAACAAGTTTTAAAAGGAGGTAGATTATGTCTTGATCCTTTTTAGAGCATGATTCATTGCCAAAACACAATTCAGATTTCAGAAAATAGTTTTTGGTCTATTAATTAACTCAACCCTTATTATAGCATCACACATTATTTTTTAAACGTATGTTTATAGCCAGGCATGGTGGTACATGCCTGTAATTCCAGTACTTGGGAGGCTGAGACAGGAAAATTGAAGGTTTCAGGTCAGCCTCAGCAACTTAGCAAGATGCTCAGTAACTTAGTGAGACCCTGTTTCAAAATAAAAAGAGCTGGAGGCCGGGCATGGTGGTGCACGCTTGTAATCCCAGTACTTTGGGAGGCAGAGACTGGAGGATCCGGGTTCGCGGCCAGCCTCAGCTCTCTCGCTCTCTCTTTCCCTGTCTTTCTCTCTCTCTGTCTCTCTCTGTCTCTCTCTCTCTCTCTCTCTCCTTAGTGAGGCCCTCCACAACTTCATAAGACCCGGTTTCAAAATAAAGTCTAAAACATAGGGCCGGGGGTATAGCACGGAGGTAGAACGGCCCTGCGTTCAATCCCCAGTACTGCAAAATAAATAAATAAATAAAATAAATAAAAAGAGCTGGGATTGTAGCTTAAAGGTAGAATGACCCTGGGTTCAATCCCCAGTAATAATAATAATAATAATAGTGATAAATGTATGTTTATTTTAATAGAAACTAAGTGTTTTGCCATAGGAGGAGCCAACTTTTATCATATATAACAATTTAATGTGTGAATATATAATCATATTAACAATCTTACTTCATAACTTTGATCTTATACATATTCTTTGCTTTGCCCAAAGAATTGAATTCCATAAAAAGGTGTACAAAGATTTATATTTTGTGTTTTGTTTTGTTTTATTTGCAGTACTGGGGATTGAACCCAGGGGCATTCTACTTCTGAGCTACACCCCCAGCCCTATTTTTTTTTTTTATTCTTTATTTTGAAACAGGGCCTCATTAAGTAGCTGAGGCTGGCCGCTAACCCGGATCCTCCTGTCTCAGCCTCCCAAGTACTGGGATTACAAGCGTGTGCCACCACGCCTGGCTCAAAGATTTATATTTTGTTAATAAAATTGTATTTAATATGACTGATGGTTTCTGTTAAAAGAAACCAGGTGAGAAATGTGTAAAAGAGAGTTTTTATCCAATTGGAATGAAATTTTTAAATAGAATTATTTTAAAAGCCAATACTTACATAAATATTTCATTAGTTACTGAATATATGAATATGTTACTGGCAAATTTACTATTTGAGCAAATTTTAAAACTAAAATTGAAAATGGTCGGGTGTGGTGGTGCACACTTGTAATCCCAGTACTTGGGAGGCTGAGACAGGAGGATTGCAAGTTCACAGCCAGCTTTAGCTACTTAGTGAGGCCCTCTGCAACTTAGTGAGACCTTGTTTCAAAATAAAAAATAAAAATAGGGCTGGGGGTGTAGCTCGGAGGTAGAATGCCCCTGGGTTCAATCCCCAGTACCGCAAAAAATAAAATAAAGTAAAATAAATAAATGAAAAATGAAATAAATAAATAAAAATTGAAAAGGTCTTTAATTTCATTCAGTATTTAAATGATTTTCCTGTTTCTCCTATGTAACATAAGAGAGAAAAATAGGATGTTCTAATTATTTCCGAAATCAAAAATATATCTATATGTTATGAATTTATTTTTATCTTATAAAAGCAAAGAATTTACTGGAAATAAATGCACTCAACATGAGATCTTCAAGAGAAAAAGGGGCACCCCACCCCCAGTACACATTAACCCTTATGTAGATATTGAGGAACACTCTGGTTTTAATGTTATCAAGCTAATTTCTTACTCCAGCTAGAGAACTTTGAATAATTTAAGTTTTAGGATGTTATTTTAACATGGAAAAAAGCATGACAATTTTTCGAAATTCAGTGTAGCATAGTTTTCTGTTTGTTTTCCTTTCCTTTTCTTTTTTGTTTCTTGCACATTTGGCAAATGATAAAATAGGTTCTAACCTTGGAGCAAAGGTGTTACCCTTCAGACTGAGGATGCTTCCTTGCAGAAGCTTTAATTTAATCTTGACAATGCCCAGGTGAACATGGGTGAAATCACAGATTTTAATTTAATGTTTCAGAGTGGAAGATAAAGGGAGAAACAGACAATATCTCAACATCATGGATTGCATTCTTCTATCCCTTTTACATCCCACCTGAGAACACCATCCCCAAATGTGTCAGCATCTACTGCTGATATATCGCTGTTCCTGGCACATTCTGGGATGTGACTACATAGGCAACCTTCAGTTTTATAGTCTCAAGCTCAGAAAAAGCAATCCTGGGTGATTTGCTAGGAACTCCAGTGACGAATGCTACCAAAAACCCCTTGCAGTAGAAATCCCTTGTTTTACCTCTTTTCTTATATATATGCAATGTTTTAAAAAAATCCATATTGACAATGTGATGTTTCTTGTATATTTTAACAGCTACACTTGAAAAATAATTATTTTTTGAATGTTGCAAAACAAGAGTCAAAATCTCATTAAAATAAGAAAGTATTCATCTACTTTTATTGAACAACTTTCCAAATGTTAGTGTGCTTAAATTAACTCATTATTGAAGACAACCAATAGAGTCATTATTGAGCAAATATATATTCCCAAAGGAATCAGACTGCTGGAAAAGTAGACTCCTTTAAAAACCAGCGGCAATGAAAAGTGAAGAGAAATAAATAATGCAGAATAGAGAACTGCATCTGATCATTTTAAGCGTGAAACGCTGCAGAATTACGAATGCATTTACCCAAAACTCCACTTTACTGATGTCTACTCTCCCTGACATACCACAAACAAATTCACTCCCCTCAAAGAACAATCTTCTAAGTACAATACACAAATACACATACTGTATTTATCACGCTGTTATTGGACCAGAAAAGATCAGATTTTCTAATACAAATAAAGTGAAAATGGTTCTTCCAATTTAAGGTCCATAAAACACTTATTAAAGATAAAAGCAGGTTATTTAGCAATATTGGACTCTGCGAGATGCAATATGTGCAACAGAATGAAATAGAAATTCCAGTGATGGAAAATCATCCTCCTTCCCTCTCGATAGTATAATAACCTTTTAAATCATGCTTGACATTTGTAAGTTGAGTGAGCCGGCAGCCCTGCACAGTGTATGTGGTAATATATGTGGTAAACCCTTTCTGGAGCAGTAATCTCATTGCTGTGTCTAACGGCTCTCACTTCATGTGGCCCACTGTGTCCCAAGAGACATATTTGACTCTGTCTTTCTCGAGCCACTGGTTGCTAATGTTCCTTATTATGAGGAAAGCAGAAACATGCCTTGAGGCCATGGCCACTCAGCTAGTGGTGCAACAACCGGCCAACCTTCTGCTGAGCTTTTTTGTTTTAAACTATTAAGTATGCACATGCTTTATACAAAGGGGGGTTCTTTGTGCTTCAAAAAAAACAATATGACAGCGATATTTACTCTGCTCCAATTGCTAATCTGACAAGCTCCATCTGGTAAGCAGACCCTTTATCTTCTCATCACCCTAAATCTTTGAAGGAAAGTGGACACTGGTGGCATATGTCCGTGGCTGGTTCTTATGCCTAATGAGATAGAATATTTATAGGTTGGAACTTTCAGGACACCTAGTAGATGAGTGGCTTGGTGTTGAGAAAGAAGGTAATTTCAGTAAAGAGAGATCCACACAGTTTACTTTCTGCTGCTTCCTTGACATTTTGGTAGAAAAGAAAGCCCAGCACTACAACTTCCTACTCAGGTGAAGATGAAATATAATTCTCCAACATTTAATAATTTTATGCTTCAGTGTCCCCAGAGAAACTCCTGCATTTCTAGCACTTGTGTGTGTATATCTGTATGCATGCACATATATATGCGTATACACGTCTATGCTTGCCGATTTAGGTATGTAAGTATTTTAAATAATTTGTTTTAAAAGATTGAATATGTTCAAGGTATATAACGTGATGATATATGTATACATTGTGTAATGATTATCACCATCAAATTGAACCCAGGGGCAGTTTACCTCTGAGCTACACCCCCATCCCTTTTTAATTTTTTGTTCAGAAAGAGGGTCTCACTAAGTTGCTGAGGCTGGCCTCAAACCTGTGATCTTCTTGCCTCAGCCTCCCAAGCACTGAGATACAGGTGTGTGCCATCATGCCCAGCTAATATCCCTATATCTTAATTGCCTTCTTCCTTATCTTTTGTCTCTACTCTAATATGAATATTTTGAAAGCAAGAAATGTAGTCTATTTCATAAGTGCACACAGTAGGTGCTTTTTAATATTTGTTGCATGAATATATGTATGCATATATATATACACAGATATATATACACAGATATATATATATATACACACATACTCTTTTGTAAACATAAAATACCTTTCCCATAAGAATAAGTGTGATGTCAAAATAATCCAATCTCATTCCAAAATCACATATACAGATTGTTTCTTTTTCCCTTCCTTAGTTTATCAAATAACTTTATCATGTTTTTTTTATTCATGCAACAGCTCATTCAAAAATAGAATATGATAGCCATTGCTATATTCAAATATAAAAAAGTATTTTAGGGATTCAAATTTCCTAAATAAAATGGCATTCTATATTAATTTAAACTATAGTGCTTCATAGTAACACAGAAAAAACATGGCATGAAGATATTGTTATGTGTACATGCCCAGAAATAAATGTATATTTTTAGGGAATTAGCAAGATCTATCTCTGTATTTGGTAGCACCTTAAGTTCCATGAACTCCAGCTATGTAGGGATTATAATTAAAGGTGATTTTCTCATATTAAGGAAAAAGAAAAGGGTAGATTTTTATTAGAAGCTGATAAAAAATCCAAGCAGTAAAAACCAAACATTCCTTTACTCAATTTGTATTTTATATACAACCTAAAGTCAACTTTATCCTATGGGGATTTAAAGGCATCGGAGACTTTGGTTTAGAAGTGGGAAATAAATGATGAAATTTCCTTGGCCATTTTCTGGGTCACTTTCTCAATAAAAAGGTCATAGCCAGCTGCTGTTGCTGCCTTCCAAGTACATATTTCAGCTATATGAATGTATTTTTCTATCTTCTTATCATTAGAGGATATTTAGTGTATTTTCCAATAGATAATGGAATTATAGTTGATTTTAAGGCCTCTCATAATAATGATGTGACCTAGAATGAGGCAGAGAAGAAATTTTGAAATTTGGTATTATTGCCTAGATTTGGTGTTCACATTGACATAAGTTTTAAGTATTTCTAGCCTAGAATGTACATTAAACATACAGAAACACACGCAAGTACAACGATTGACTTGATGAGATTTGCATAGCTAGTTTAGCCCACTAGTTTAGCCCACTAGTTTAGCTCACTAGGTGAATGTGGGAGGCAGGGAAGTTAAGCCCGATGCCTGTGTAGAACTAGTGAAGAGAGGTCAGGATTTAGTCGGAATAATAATTAATTTATATTAAGTGCTCACACGAGCAAAGCATGCTTCTATGTAATTTACATGTATTAGTTCAATCAGTGTTTACAACCACTCTATGAGGTAGTTAGTAGTATTAACGTCATTTTATTGATAGGGCAACTGAAGCTAGGAGAAGTCAAGTAACTTACCTGAGGACACACAGCAAATATGTGAAAAAATTAGGGAAGTGTCACTGAACAGGCATACCTTTAACTATCATACTGTGTCTCTAGTAAGAAAGTTACAATATTTGAAGCTTGGCTTCTAAGTGAAAAGAAAGTTATCATTTTAACTATTACTAAGAGAACAAGGAGGGCCGTAAAAGAAAAAAAAATTAGTTGTATTTATGCCTATGTTGCATATAAATGGCATACAAAATTTAATTTTTATGTGTAAATTTAGATATTCACAGCTCTATGCTCTTGAACGACAGGCAAGGAACAGAAAATTTGAAACTCCAACTCAGTTAAGGCAAGGCTTTATTACCATGGGGCTACCTCTCTCCAGCAAGACAGGAAAACAGCAGCTTCTTGTACACTTCACCGTTCCCTTTTATAGAGAGCGAGCAGAGTTCGTGGGTTATGATTTAAATTGACCAATCATAGTAAATTTTTCCTTATTTAGAAGCAAGGGGGTAGGTCTAGGGGCATGGGCTGAGCCTACAGGCGGGAACCAATTTCCCTGGCTTTGTCCAGGGGTGGGAACCAGTTTCTCCAAAGGTCAGGGAGTCTAATTTTAGGGTAGAAACGAGGCTAAAAAAAATTACTTATAGGGCATGTTATCACATTGCATGATAGAAACTCATTAAAGTATTTGACGAGTGAATGAATTAACAAATGAATAAATATATGAACTTCTTTGTAAAAATGTTTTCTGTTCTATCATTTGGAATAATATATGCATAAATAATTGCAAGAAACTTATCAGAAACTTTAAACAGGTAGCTAGAAGCCACCATTGAGTATTTTCTTCATAAACTGCATTCTGCCAATGCAACTGATCGTATTATCAGGAACAGTGGGAGTTTGCTTAACACCATTCTCCCAATCTCCATTAATAATTTTCCTGATAATAATATTAGTAATAATATTAGAACATTGTATTCTTTAGAAATCTCATGGAAAATGTGAATAAAATCAACTTTAGGAAATTTTGTCATCTTTTTAAGTCAGCAACAAATAATTGTAATTAAAAATACAAATAATTTTCCAACTTCGTTTTAAAACATGTCCCTCAACTCTCCTATTTTGCCAGATTTCAGTCCCTAAACTCCTACTATAAAGAAATTCCTACAACACCCTTTAGCAGAAATGAGGACATTTTAATGAAAAAAAAAAAAACCTGAGGCAGAAAGGCAGAATGAAAAAGAAAGGAAAAGGTCATGTGGTTTATTTAAAATAAATTAACATGCAAATGAATTTCCCATTTTGGTGGAAATTAGGAATATCACCTAAGTAGGAAAACAACTAGATTTAAGATACCACAATTTCCTATCCTCTTATCAATAGTTTCTCTCTTTTTTTCCCTTTCAGCCTGTTACTGTCAGTATTTTTGTAGCATAGCAGAGACAGAATTAAAAATTCCAAAGACTGATATAAAAATAAACTCTTCAAAATTAGAAAAAAAGAACAGATGGGTTGGGCTGCTACGCTCATGCTCCCTAGATTATACTAAATTGAGTTAGAAGGAATAAACATGTATTGGTTCCCTGCCTAAATATCCACTTTGAGCCTGAATCTCAAGCTACTATTGATTATTTTCCATTCTGAGTGGCTGCTCTATAGGCTAAATCAACTCTCTGAATAACTCTTCCTTAGAATATTTTTTGAAATATGTAAGGCATCATAGCAAATGATAACATTTTAGGCAGTATCTATCATTTGAATAAGAGCAGTAACAAATATTTGATTTCCTTGTGGTAAAATTTAATTCCAGATCAGTTTCTTTTTTGCTCTGAATGAATCTATGCTAATCTGCAAAACTGATTAAAGTTACAGCATTGGCATTCATGTGCATGTTGCACATATATAATATATACCATGTATGGCAGATTTGGATATTTGGGGAAGAAATAATAATGAGGTAATTTTTCAAGGTATGAACAAATGGCCAGTGTTACGGAAATTCTTGCATTCCATATTTATTTTCATGGTCCTGCCTTCCTTCATGTCACCCAGACTCAGAATCTTTGAGACTAATTTGGGGTCTCCATCTTCCTTCTCTTACTTCCATCTCATTAGTAGACCTTGCCTGTCATTTGTCTGCTATATCTTCCTTCCATCTGTGGAAAATTTTTAGTCATGTGGCTTTTTCTCTTGATCTCATTACAAATTACAGAGATTTTATAATCATAAATCAGAGATTCTGTACTTGTGACCTAAGTCACCTACAGACTTTGAATCTTCTTTGTCTCGAGACTACTGTTGGTTCTTTCCTCATTTACTTTCCCTACAGCACATCCCAATGTGACATCTTTACCTCTACCTACTCTTCCCCTCTCTTTTGTTTCATGCCACTGGACCATATGAAGCCTAATATGATAAACTTATTATTTTAGGATCTAACTTCAACTCACCTTCCCAACTTTACTTTCAAAAAAGTTCTATACCCAAAGTGCACTCATTTTGTCCGAGCATGCCTCTCTTTTCCCTCTTCCTAAATTACTCTCTTCCTTTTTCTCACCATACACATCTTACTTATCTTTCAATATCTATTTCTAATGCTGCTTTTTCCAGGAAATTTCCTTGATGCCAGGAATCAACTTTCCTCAAAAGATAAAAATAATTTCTCCATTTTCTGATACAGCTTGGCTACAGATCTGTTCTAGATCTTCTGCAACTTTTCATAGTTGGTGTTTCATCATAATTAAGAATACATGTCTTTTCTTTCATAGTCACTTCAAGTTAAGGGCATTGTCTCCTGCCTTATTGACTAGTACTATAGTGCCAAACTTGCTATCAAGCACATGGAAGGCACAGATTTATTAAGGAATGAAAAATGAATTTGTCTGTAAGAGAAAGAAATTTAAACCCAAGCCTAAATCCCAACAAAAGTGTTCCGTTCACTCCTCTGCTGATGGTTAAGCTGCTGTCAGCCATGATTATTATGGTGCACCTATTTCAATAGGATACTTTCCCAGCATCGAATAACCCTCATTACAGTTTTCCATGAGTGATACCAAATTCGGTCTCCTTAGATTTTGCAAGCATCACAGTAGAATGAGAAAATGAAGGACTTGCGGGCGAGGCAATGTGAATTCCAGGCTTAGCTCTCAAAAAGTTCTTACTTTGGCAAATCAGTTAGCCTCAATTTTCTCATTTGTTAAATGAAAAGGTTTGAATGAGATGATTGGGGAGTTCCTTTCTAGCTCTGAAATTTAGTGGAGGTGAAAGGCATATTCTGCTAACTTTGACCTTTAGAAAATCATTTTACATGCTTGAATTGCTAAGAATTATTATTAAGTGGCCCTCTGTTTTCCCTGCTGCTAGCTGGTAGGCTTTTAATACTCATTCTAAGTTCTAACTTCCAAACTTTGTTTGACTGTTGTTCAATTCACGCTGAGAAGTTTCCTACTCCTGTATCACAGCCCTCAGAATTCCCCTAGAATTCTTCACCCTGAAAGGCTTCATTTCCCTATCACTGAATCCTTTGATGGCCCTAATGCCATTCATTATTTGGTTGAGGAGGCTTTGCTGAATAATAGCTTAATGCCCTGCCTACTTAGGTAGCCTGCCCATTGACAGACTCATTCATCTGCTGCCTGGTGTTCGCCCTTCTTGGCACGTGTCCAAGTACCCATTCTTTCTTACCTCTGAAAGTAAGCTTCTGCGTGTCAATGGGCCTCCTCTCCCAGACAGGGTCTGCTTTTTTCCTTTCTACTCATGTTCAAGGTCTGTTTCCTTCTCTTTCTGTTTTGTATAAACTTCCTTTCCTTCTTTTGTTTGTCAATTTTTTTGTTTTTCCTTAAATGTGTAGACGCTGATTGTTAACGGGGGTCTAGAAATGCAGAAGCATTGAAAAAACTGTGTGGACTTGACACAAATGTGGGAAAATAATCAGAACCAAGTGATAGAAATACAAACAGGCCCTAGATGGCAGACTATGGGAAACACACTATGGGGAATGTGATGCAGTAGATGGCACATCTCCAAAGGAGGAAAGCAGCCCATCGTTTCCTCTTCAGGCCTTCTGTAGGCCATTGCCTTTAACTAGATCTGCCTGGAAAGGGCTCCTCTGTGTTGTGTGAAGAGAGTGTGACACGGCCTCAGCTAAGTGAGGCCCTCCGCAACTTCGTGAGACCCGGTTTCAAAATAAAGGATAAAAAATAGGGACAGGGGTGTAGCTTGGAGGTAGAATGCACCTGGATTCAATCCCCGGTACCGCAAAAAAAAAAAAAAAAAAAGAGTGTGATATATACAGATGCCTCTGGGTGTTTATGTTATCTTTTCCTCATTTCCAAAATCCAAGAGATTCCAGGTCCACCTCAAGATCAGTGTGCCCAAATTTAATTAAACCAAAGAGATTTATCCAGTAGATTAGTTGTTATTAACTCTGGTTGGACATTAAAACCTCCTATGGAGCCGGGCGTGGTGGCGCACGCTTGTAATCCCAGTACTTTGGGAGGCAGAGACCAGAGGATCCGGGTTCGCGGCCAGCCTCAGCTCGCTCTCTCTCTCTCTCTCTCTCCCTCCCTGTCTCTCTCTCTCTCTCTCTTTACTTAGTGAGGCCCTCTGCAACTTCGTGAGACCCGGTTTCAAAATAAAGTATACAAAAATAGGGCCGGGGGTGTAGCGCGGAGGTACAACGCCCCTGGGTTCAATCCCCGGTACC
>PVJS01000645.1:0-120550 GCA_004027185.1 Glis glis | reverse complement strand
AAAAAAAAAAAAAAAAAAAATAGCAAGAAGAAAGAACTCTTACAACTCAACAATAAAAAGGCAGATAGCCCAACTTAAAAGTACACAAAGGATTTGCACAGATATTTCTTTGAAGAAGAATGTGAAAATATGCTCAGCACCATTAGTCATCAGGGAAATGCAAATCAAAACCACAGTGAGAAACCAGGGCACACCCACCACGATGGCTGTGATCTAAAAGATATAGGAGCAGCCAGGCGTGTGGGCACACACCTGTCATCCCAAGATCTCAAGTTTGAGACCAGCCTGGGCCACTTAGTGAGACCCTGACTCAGTGGTAGAGTGCTCATGCATTCAATCCCCAGTACCACAAACAAAACAAAACAAAACAAAAACAGATATAGGAGAAATTGGAACTCTCGTATAGTATGTTGCTGATGGGAATATAAAACATGCAGTCTCTTTGGAAAACAATTTGGCAGTTCCTCAAAATGTTCAGCATTGACTACCTAAAGACCCACTCTACTCCTAGGCATATACTCAAGAGAACTGAAAACGTGTCCATATAAACACCTGTAAAAGAATAGTCATAACAGCATTAGTCTTAAGAGCCAATAGATGGAACCAACCCAAATGCCCATCAACTAATGAATAAACAAAATGTCTATATCCATACAATGGAAATCTGTTTAGCCATAAAAAGGAATGATGTTTTGATTTATGCTACAACATGGATGAATCTTGAAAACATGCTAACTGAAACAGGCCAGGCACAAAAGGCCACATGTATGATTCCATTAGGAAATTCCCAGAATGGGAAAATCTATAGTAGTGGAAGCAGATTAGTGATTGCCAGGAGTTGAGGAGAGAGAGAGAAATGTGGAGTGAGGGTTGCTGGGTATGGTGTTTCCTTCTGGGTGATGAAAATGTTCTAGATTAAGATGGTCATGGTTGCGCAGCTTCGTGAATACACTAAAAACTATTGAGTTGCACACTTTAAAAAAGTGGATTTCATGGTTTATGAATTATATCTCAATAAAAAATATAGGAAGAAGTCCACTGTGGTTGGGTCCAAGGGAGAGTCGAAGCAAGGTGGCAAGAGGGGTCCAGGGTCAGTTTCTGCCCTCGGAGCTGGGGGAGGTGTCTTACTTATTCCCTTGTCTGTGTTCCTCTTTGGGTGCTCTAGGAGTCTCCCATTACTCTCTAATCCAAAAGTATTTTCTTCAAATTACAAGGGTTTTGTTCCTGTTTGCTCCTGAGTCAGTGGGATAGTTTTTATGGCAAATGCCTTGTGATCTTCAGATTTGCCGGTTTCTGGATTTCCCTCCAGAAACTTAAATCCATATTTAGGCTTCCTTGTTGTGAGCCACCAGAGGGCATGCTGACTGGACACTCTCTGCTTAGCTTCTCCCCTAAGATTTGACTATGGTAGACATTTCACTGCCATTTACTAATTTGTTTGTGGAACTCTATCAGGATTGCCCTCCTCATTGTTTTAAAAATATCTGTGTTCAAACAGGGTTCATGTGATCCTTGGCATTATGCGAGCATCGATGTATGGGGTCTAAGAGTCATGATGCTAAGTGAGGTTTGACACCACTGGAGCTGAGCCAGTTGCCCTGCCAGGTAGAGACCCTTTCTTTTCTCTTGAGCTGTGTGGAGAAGCAGTGCTGCTCAAACTGGTGTGCAGGAAATACAGGGAATCTTGTTAGAAATGCCGAATCTCAGTCAGGGATGGGTCCTGAGATCTTGCATTTCTAAAAAGCTCCCGCTGATGCAGATGTACCATTCCATCTACAGATCACAGTCTGAGTAGAGGTGGATACAGCTTAGCACAGAGGAGATGGCTTTAGATGGGACAGAGCTGGATGTGAAACATTGGCTCCATCTTTAATTTGCTCTGGGACCTTGGCAAGTTAATGAATATCTGGGCCATGGTTTTCTTTTCTGTAAGATCAGAGTAAGACTGAGCTCACATAGACATGTTCCTAGCATGATGTCCCCGGAATGGTAATGCTCTTTGCCCTCTTCTTTCTATGAAGGCCAAGAATTCCGTGGTGAGAGCTAAGGGGAAAAAATGTATGGAAGAACACAAGGGGAAGAGGTTTTTAATTTATGTGGGTGGGTTTGGAGTCAGGAGAGGAAAAGGACAAGGGAATTTGAATCCTAGTCCTCAGGGCAAAAAAAAAATCTGCTTATTAGTTTTCAAATTACTGTCACTTTGGTGAAGACTCTGAGCTAGTCTCAGCTGAGCGTGCATGATTTTCAGCCAAGGTGTTGGGTCTCTAGTCTGCTTTCATGCAGCGGTTTCTTTTTGACTAGAAGGCTATCCCTGAGCTGCTCAATTGGTGCCCCAGTTCCTTGGGGAGGTGGTATCTGCCCAGCCTTGCCTAGCTACCTTCAGCTCCAACTTACTAATATTCATCTCTCACTAAGGTGAGAAGAAGCAAATAGAGCTAAAATGCAATCCCGCGGGCTTCATTAGCACTCCAGTGAAAGTTTATGGGGTTGAGGTTGCATATATTTGCTTCCTTGTTGATTTCAGAAAATCTGGGAATTTCGTTAGTTTATCTTCCTTGAGTCTATTAATTTTGGGAAGGTGACATTGAATTAGGTTAATGGGGAGCAATTGAAGAGGAAGAACTGGGAACAGAAACCTGGCATTGACTGCGATTCTCCTACCTGCAGCCCCCACCCCCAGCTTCAGCTTCCTCTGGCTATTAAGGACTAGTAATAATCCCTTCTGGCTGACCACCCTGCCCCGTGGGGTTGGCATGAGTGCATTACCAGCTCTGAGAAGATGCACTATTACTCTACAGTTCTGGGTTAGATAATTACGCCCTCATAGGGTTACAGGAGGTGAGTTGGTGGCTTGTTAACTTTTGTTCTGTTTCTGTCTCCTTTATAATTTGAAGTAGGAGGAAATAAGAGATTGTGTTTACATTTCATTTAAGTAGACAGATCCTTTTCACTTTCTTCTGGGAACCAATACATATGAATCGTTTTTAAGTTTTAAACTAATAAAGCCACAAATGCAGTAAATTGAACTAGTTTCCAATCCTCACAGCCTGAAATTCATTGCTTTCCTAAAAGTGGTAAATCTACCCTGTGGCACCCTGTTCTGTGATTTATTTATTTGTTTATTTATTTGTAGTGCTGAGAATTGAACCCAGGGGCATTTTCCCTCTGTACTACACCCCCAGCCCTATTTTATTTTTAAAACAAGGTCTCACTAAGTTGTGGAGACTGTGAACCTTCAATCCTCCTGTCTCAGACTCCCAAGTACTAGAATTACAGATATGTGCCACCACACCTGGCTTGTTTTTTGTTTTTGTTTTGTTTTGTTTTGCAGTGCTAGGAATTAAGCCCAGGGCCTTCCATCTGCTATGCAAGTGCTCTACCATTTAGGTACTTCCCCAGCCCTTTTTATTTTTTTATTTTGAGACAGGATCTCACTAAGTTGCCTAGGCTGGTCTTGATATTTCGATTCTCCTGCCTCAGCCTCCTGAGTAGCTGGACTAACAGGTGTGCACCACCACAGTTGGCCAGTTCCATTTTCTTGTTTGACTCTTTGAAGGATTGGTAAGTTGGGTCTTTAATGCGTGATGATTTCAAAAACAGAGTTCTCTTTGTTACAATGCCAGGGTTGAACATTTAAACCAATATGATATTTGGGTTGAAGTCTCTAATGGTTTGGATTTAGAATGTCCCCCTAGCCCTCACAGAAACAAGGTAGCAATGTTGGAAGCAGGGCTTGGTTGTTAAAGAGGGATCCCTAGGGGTGTGGCCTTGGGGATTATGTATGGTTCTCTCCTCCCCTTGCTTGCTCTCTCTTATGGTTGTGAAGTTAATATTATTCTTGAAGAATTTAAACTATCCTATCATTAAATAGCAATAAGGAAGCTGTCCTGCTGCTGAGAAGGAGCCAGGGATGTAAAGCTGGGTGTTCCTGAAGTAAGTCCTTTTAAAATTAAATCTTTATACAACTATAACAATAATTTTTTAAAAAACCCTCTACCTTGAAGATAGAATGCTGGTACATGTATAAGGGGCTCAAAGCTAATCATGTGGATATCTTTCCCAATTTCACTTACTAGGAAATGAGAAATGAGACTTTTGGATCCTTTTCTGACATCACCAGCCACACACTGGTCTATCTAGAGTAGAGTTTTAACAATGGGATGAGGAATCCTGAACTCTGACAAATTCTTTGGGAACCACCCTAGCTCTCCAACACCATGAGAGTGAACTCCTTCAGAAACAGGGTTCCTGGTGGAAGCAAGGATCCAAGAGGGGTACAAGAGGGACTTTAGACAATGGAGGTGAAACTCCAGTGGAGTGAGCGAGCTGCTCTACAGGAAGGGTTGAGGGGAGAGGGAGAATTAATAATGGAAAGACTTCCATGGACATTATGTACATATGTGAGAATCCCAACGCCAATCTCAATATCACGCATGGGGAAGGGGAGAATAGGGACGGAGCCGAGGGAAAGCTCAGCAACTGCTGTGTGTATATACATCACTATCACTATGAACTACATTATGATGTGAGACTATAATGCACCAATAAAAGTATTAACAAATGGAGTAGGACATGGAAAAATTAATATAAATTAAAATGAAAGATGGTAAGCAAAAAACAAAACAAAACAGGGATCCTCATTTTTTTCCCTTGAGGATACAAACTGGCACTTTTGGCATATAGGAGAAAATCAACAAAGATATGTTGAGCTAGACTGAGCTACTTTTCTCCCAAGATTCCTCTTCACTATCTAATCTATTAGTCTTTCAATATGTTATTTTTATTATTTAACATTTATGTACAGAGTTTATGCTGACATAGTACATGGTTCTAAGCACTTTTCAACTCCTGAGTCAGTCACAACAGACTCTCAGTACTAGGTACTGTTACTCATCCCTCTTTTACAGTTGATAAGAGGAGATAAAGAGTAAGTAACTTGTCCAAGGTCTCATGGAGCTATGTGACAGCCTCAGTAGGCTCTCCTTTAACCTGACCTCAGCTCTCAGATATTACATGACCCCTTCTCCTGAGAGTTGTAAAGAAATGAGACCTAACACACCTTTCCATCCTCTCTTCTATTCACCTCCCTTTCTGTCCACTCTCAAGTTTCAGAAAAATGTGACTTGAGTTTGGAAAATAAAGTAACAAATATAGGATCATGGCTTGTTCACATGAGCTCCGGCTTGGGGTGAGGACATTCATGCAGGGGCTATTTAGGATGACCTCCATTACCTGGGCAAGGCTGTGACCTCTGAGTTTGCCCTAGGCCTCTGAGTTTGTCAGGTAACTGGCCATATGACGCAGGTCTGTGCCTCTCAATCCTTTCTGTACATTCTGGCTATCCTGTTCAGATGTAGATTCTGATTCACTGGGCCTGGTGTGGGGCCTGGGATCTGTGATTCGAACAGGCTTCCAGAAAAAGACGAGGGCTATGGCTGGAGGAGCCCAGCGTCTGTGGGAAAACCACACCTGGTGTTCCATGCACTATCTTGCCCAGATAAGGACCTGGGAGCCAGAGAGAAACATAGAACATCCAGAGAGATGTACACCACAAAACTGGAAGCTGCATGGAGCCAATCAGAAAGAAGACAAAGGCACAGTGAGAGAGAAATGGGGAGTCAAGGAATTAGTTATCTCCAAGATGAAGAGTGAGGCTCATTTCCACATGGGAGCTGAAAAACTTGCTCCATAGCGTGCAAAAGCTTATTACAGAGTGGCTCTGGTGGTACAGCTATAAGCATGAAAAGTATAATAACTTCTTGTTGGAGTTGAAATGGAATTTCATAAAGAACCTGTGCTACTGACCTGAAGACTCTTGGCAGGAACCCCCCCGGGCTGCTCTTCAGTTCTCCCTCCTCTTCATGCCATCTGCTATGGCTTGTGTTAACATCATAAAAATGAAAGTTGGGACACCGGAATATGGTTTACAGCATACTTTCATAGTACCTCCTTTGATCCTTATAATTCCCAGGCATTTTTAATAGACATATCGAAGTCCCTCAGAATCAAGCTACAAGCGACAAAGTTGGGAGCAGGCCTGAGGGTTGGAGCATGCCTTAGTGTCTCTTGCTCTTTATAACGGGCCTGACTGCGTAAATAAATGTGTGCCAGTGGACAGTTTCCTTGGTGTGCCTGGTGAGAGTGCACATGAAGAGGCACCTAGATGAGTCTCTGTAAATTTTTTTTTAATTGAAGTATAACATACATACAGAAGCAAGTATAGACTATGTGGGTACAGTTTGGTGAGTTCCCATTAGGTAAGCACAACTATTTAATCCTAACACAGATCAAGCAAGAAAGCAGCACTAGCCTTCCTGAACCTTCCCTTATGCCCCCTTCTAGTCACTTCCACGGAGGCCACTGTACTGGCTTCTCACACTACAGACTGTGTTTGCTAATTTTGATCACTTATGTAAACAAATTCATACTTTTGTATTCTTTTATGCATGTCTTAAATTTTATATTTATTTTAATTGGCAAATAAAATTATATATGTACATATATTTATTGTGTACAGTGTGATGTTTTCATGTACATACATTGTGACTAGAGCTAACTAACATGTATTACCTCACATCTATTTGGGGGGAGGTCACTCAAAATCTACTAGCTAGCCATTTTCAGGTATATTATGCCTTGTTATTAACTATAATCACCGTGTGATACAATAAATATTCTAAACTTATTTCTTGGATCTAACATTTTGTATCCTTTGACCAACATCTCCCATATCACCTGCCGTCGCGGGTTCTCCTCTCTACTATGAGTTCCAATGTCGGACTCCTTCCCCTTGATTGTGTTTGCAGTATTTTTCTCTGTTGTGTATGCAGAAGTAGTTCATTCATTTTCATTGTGGGGTAATAGTCCTTTGTACTAATATACCACAATTGCTGATAGTAGATGTTTGAATTGTTTCCAATTCCAGCAGAATAATGCTGCTGTGGACATTCGTATATGTTTCCTGGTGAACACAAGTTTGCATTTCTGCTTGTGTATATGTGTGTGCAACCATTGAGTCCTAAGATGTGAATATGTTCAGCGTTAGTAGGTACAGTCAAGCTTACAGCTTTCCAGTGTGGTCCTTTATACTTCCATTAGGTTTGAATTAGAGTTCCATTGCCCCACATGTTTGTCAGCACTTAGTTTGACCATTCATTTTAATTTTAGTCATTCTGTGTTTGTATATAGGGTACATCAGTATGCTTTTTAATTTGCATTTTTTATCACCAATTGAAGTTTAGCATCTTTGCACCCGTGTAATGGCAATTTGGATATCTTGTGCCTGTTCAAGTCTCTTGTTCACATTCCATTTGTGTTCTCCCTTCCTTTCTTCCTTCCTTCCTTCCTTCCTTCCTTCCTTCTTTCCTTCCTTCTTCCTTCCTCTATTATTACTTTTATTTAAACAAAATGAGAGTTCCATGGAACATTTGTGATAAGTGTTGAAGTCTGTAGTCATGGGTGTTACCTGTCACCGATACCTGATTAGTCTCAAATGCTTTGGGGGAGGAGGAAAGCAAGCAGAGTCATAAAACCCTTTAACAAGGACACTTCCCAAAGAGTTGGAGCCAGGGTATGTATACAGCCTGGACAATTATAAAGTTGTGAGACCACTTAAAAGCTTGAAGTCATTTAACCTATAGATGAGTTGGCCTTTTATAGAAGCCCTGCCTCCTAAAGTTTTTACCACTTTCCAATGGTGCCACCAGCTGGGTGCCAGCCCTTCAACAAGATCTTTTAGGAGATATTTAAGATCCAAACTGTAACACTGCCCCTCCTCTGACAAATTTAAAAGGAATTTACCAAACTCTGTTGCAGTCAGCAAATCTTGTGCTGCTGCTGAAGTCTGGTTTCCTCCCTGTCCTGTTACAGAGCCCCAGGAACTTTCCAGACCACTGCCAACTGGGGCTCATGTGGAGTGGAGTCCTTGGTGCCCTGTGTCTGGCTTCAGGACACACTTGTTCTTCTCAGACATAATTCCTGGCACCCTATTGTTTGTGGGTGCTCTTTAGAGCTTTTCAATGTGCTGCCAGAACTCACAGGCTGACCGGTTAGCCTTGCTATACCTGCTCCTTTTTCTTCCAGACTGGCAAATAGCCACCCAGAAAAGACTTCAGGTGATGTCGAAGAATACTGTCACTGTCGGAAACTGTATTCTGGAAACTGCATTTTTCTGGATGCATGTTTATATAAAACCTGACCATTGAAGCAGAGTATCGTCAAATTCTTTAGTGTTCACTTACTCTTCCCTGAGACACAGTGGCGAATGCCTTTGTTATGCACTGAAGACATTCAGAAATTATTCCTGAAGAGAAGGCTCTGGGCGCATTGCTTTCAGATAGATATCGAGCTTGAGGCATCCATCTGCCCCTGAGAGAGGAAGGGCCCAGGAAAGACAAGAGAACACACTTAACTGTCCCAAGGCTGCTTCTCACCCTCCTGGGTCACCGACTCTAACCAGCTGGCCCTCTTCTCAGAGACTGGGATGTTTGTCTAAGTGCTGAGCACATAGAAAGCAGAGCTACAACCTGCTTTTCAGCTGAAAGCGATAGCTCAGAATCCTCCAGACTTCTCTTGAGACTCTGCCAGAGAATGGTTTCTTCATTTGTTGGCTCCTCTGTTTTTAGCACCTTTAATCCTCCACAGACTTGGTTTCCAGGGCAGAGTACTGGGTGGTGGGTGACCAGATACCCACATTTCCTATACAGATCAGAATTTTATTTCACTCCTTTTCACACAATTTTCACTGGATAACATGAGACACCTGGGGGTAAAAAAGGTGAGGACATTTTTATGAAGACTTCCCCTAATAAAATATTTGTTTTCATACCACATTTAGTTCCTATAGAGGATTCCAGAACAGGTGTGAAGAGTGGGGTGTTACTGTGGAGCAGCTGTCCCCACTGGCTGTGAATTCCTGGTGTGGTCAACTAAGCCCTTTTTTCCCTATCAGACTTTATTATCCTGTACACAGTGTAGGTTACACATGCCAGACCTGGACTTGGCTGGTGGACACTGTGACTTATTCCTCACCTCCTGCCAAAAGAAAGAAATGTGTAAATAGTGCAGGGTATTTTGAATTTTATGGTGCCCTGAGTAAACACAAGATATACATTATAATAGGAATAGTAAAGAACCACCCACATCCTTATTTTTTGAGTGGGTGTAGCTAATGACTAGTTCCGGGATGTGTAACTAGGATGTAGGTCAGGTTCCACTGTTGGCTCTGGCGGAGGTACAGTAAACACTGTCTCCCTATAGATCTACCATGCTACCTTACAGCTACAATGGTCACGATTTCTATTTCCTGAGAAAGAAGTTGTTGTTTTTTGTTTGTTTGTTTGTTTTTTTCAAATAAGCCTCTTGATTTGGGAATAAGGGCTCACTTCAGTAAATACTTGAGGCTTCCTCAATGGGATATTAATTATATAAATAGCTAATAGTTGCATACATGTAGTATGCTGGACACTGTGCTAAGAATATTTTGTGGATTCTTTCCATTCTCTTATGTATGTGTTCTGATTAGCCTCATTTTACAGAATCAAAAACCAAGGCTCAGAGAGATGGTCCTTTGGTCCCAAAGTTACATAGCCCATGACTGTGACTGCAGAATTCGAGCTCGTGACCATCACGCAGTGTTGTGCAGAGGCAGTGGACAGCTGGAGAGTATACTTAGAACCCAGGGATATTCCTGAAAATCAGACATCAAAAGAGGGAAGGTCACTTGTTAATAAAATAAATAAGCAAATAAATTAAATTAAAATCCTACAGGTCTGTTTAATCTGCATCTTTTTTTTTTTTTCTTCAGCACTTGGGATTGAACCCAGGGGCATTCTGCCTCCAAGCTACACCCCCAGCCCTTATTTTAATTCTTTATTTTGAAACAGGGTATCACTAAGTTGCGGAGGGCCTCACTAAGTAGCTGAGGCTAGCCTCAAACCAGTGATCCTCCTGTCTCAGCCTCCCAAGTACTGGGATTACAAACAAATGTGCGCCACCATGCCCAGCTTAATCTGCATCTTCCTTAGGGTACCTTTTAAGTTTTGCTTTGTGTTGAATTTATCTGTCTTATCTTAATATTCAACAAAAGTTCCCACTGTGTTTGACCAATTTTCACACTGAGTAAACCTAGGTAAAGCTTCTGCTTTTATAGCTCTGTTTAAAAAGGAGCTGTAATCAGGCTTCCAGTTTGAAATTCTGATGGTTCAGGGTAAAGATATATCTGGGTTATTGTGCAGTGCACTAACATGTCAATTTTTCATGTAGATGCCCACTGAAATTGCAGTACCATTGAAAAGCAGATGAATGGATTTATTGACCAAATAACCAGGCTTATGAATGTTGACTCAGCAGCTCTGACAGCAGGCTTGGCACATTGGACACAACAAAATCTTCAGGCATGTAGGAAAAAACCACCTACTGATCCTCATGTTCCTGGGGCCCTGTCCTTCAGTGATGTTAGCTTCTGACCTGACTGTAAAGAACCCAGCTCAAGAATGGAGGCCAGCTTCTCTCTGTCTCCTTTAGGTCAGTTAGGATGGGAGTTCTGATCCCTGGCTTGGCAGGGCCTTAGTCCCTTGTCAGCATTGAATAAGCTATAGAAGATAGACTTTGACCTTTATCAACCCTTAAGATTAAGGGATCCAAGTCTCAGGGGGGGAAATGAGGTAAGATAGGAAAAATAAAAAATAAAAGGTAAAAAAGGAGACAAACTGGAAAGGAAGCAGGAATTATAGTTTTAAAATCTGGAAACTTCATAATCTTTATCTTCACCCTTCAGGGTCTGCTTGTTAGGCCAAAATCCTCAGTAGGCCCACACCGTTAATCATAATGGCCCCTCTCCCAACCTGAGATTCCTGAGATGTTTAGTAAACAAAGGACCCATAAGGAAGGTCAGGCTCAGGTGCCACCCAGCCACCACCCATCAATGCAGGGAACCTGAGGATTCTGAGGGAGTCCAAACCTCCTCCCCTACTGTATGCCCCTACTCACCCTCTCTCAGGGTTCTCCTATAAAATAAAAATTGTGAGACCCCCAAAGGTGCTCTCTAGCTCTTGAGATGGCCCCCGTTCTCCCTTGAATGTGTATCCTCCACTTTCCTAAATAAACCTCTGTTTTGGTCTCTGAAAAAATAAATAAATAAAAATAAAAAGTAGCTGTATACAAAAATAACTGCACAAAGTGTTACATGACCACATGTTTGAGGGGATTTGACCCAGTCAGGAAAATTGGGATGGCTTTCCTAAGGAAACAATGATGAGCTGAGATCTGAAGGGTGAGTAGGAGTTAAAGAGGGAGGATATGGCAATGAAGAGATGGTGGAATGTGCAAAGGCCCAGGGTGGAAGGGACCTTGGTATGAGTGAGGGACATGTGAAAGCCCCTGTGGCTGGGAGTGGAGGATAATGGGTATGAGAAAGAGAGAGAGACAGAGTCTTTTTCCAAGTCACATGGATTCCTATCATGAATTTGAAGTGATCATAGTGACAAGATTCACTTTGGTTGCAGTAAAAGAATGGATGAGTGCCAGAGGAGATATGAATGGACAAGTTTAGAAATTTCTCTAGTAGTTTAGGGGGAAATGGTGGTAGTCTGACCAGGATGGTAAAGATGAGAGAACTGCGAAGTTGTATATAGAAATAGGAGGAGGTCATATGAATGGATGTGGTGATGTGTTGGAAGTGTGGGGTGAGAAAGGTGGGCAGTGTACCAGAGACAGCTCCTTGGTTTCTAGCTTGCATGATTGCCTGGTGATGGTGCCATTCCAGGGGTATTGGCATGTCTCCTCAAGTAGATGATGGGCAGGACATTTTTCTAATATGTGTATCCTCAATGTTACCTATAGTAAATGCACTCAGGTATCTTTTTTTGAATGTATTCGAATAGGAGGACTTTCTATGGAAAGACGTCATGTGTGCTTGGGGGAAGCAACAGTTAGTGGGCCAATTAGTGTAGTGGGAGGAAAATGCCCTGGTGAGATTACAACCTTGAAGGCATGTAGCCATGCAGAGATGGGCTTTCCATTTCAGGAAGCATTCCCAAGCCATTTTGAACCTCTTCACACTTAGAGTCTATATTTTTCCCTTCATGCTAGACTCAACCTTTCCAATCCTTAGTGTTCCATCTGTAAGACGAGCCCAGTAAAACCAACCTTTTGGGCTGGCTGTAAGGGTTCTACTTGGTAACTTTGTGAAATGTGGAGGGTTTTACCAATTCCTGGGAGGAGTGGGCCAGTCTGTTCTTCTTTCCCTCCTGTGGTCCTCCCTACCCATAGTGGGCGCTGTTGCTCAGAGGGTACAGGCCTCATGACCACAGTTGACTCTTAATAGATGAGGATCTCTCTTGATTGAGTGCTCATATAGGTAAATGTCTGTATTCCTTTTTTTTTTCTGCCTGAATTCAGTAAATATAATTTATTAATGAATATTGTACTGTTAATATTAATAAATATGTATTTATTCTTTATTACTTCTAATCCTTCTGGAAGTGAGTCAGTGGGTAAATTTTGATTGATGTGACTCTGAAGACTGGGGAGAGATGAATGAAAATCCAATTTCATTCTTATCAAGTCTGTTTTAGATTTCAGGTCTTGGGCTGCTCAAGGTATATCCCAAGCCCAGGGTTAAGAGTGTGCTGAGGACAAATGGCTTCTTAATCTTGTTCCTCAGGTAGAGAGATGAAAGATGGTGAGGCCCACCACCTCTCACTGAAGGGTGGGGAGAGGAGTAGTTTTAGCTTGGTGGTTGTCACTGGGAGCCGTGCTCCCCCAGTGCTGTCTCCCTGCACAATAGAAAGCTTTCACTGTGTTGGGAACCTGGTTTAAAATGGTTTGCCTGCTGGGTGAGATTAGTCAGTCACAAAAAGTGAAAAGTCAGATGTTCTCCCTAATATGCGGAAGCTAGGTAGAATGGGGCATAGGAGGGACTCCAGACAAAGATGGAGAAAACCTTAGATGGGTAAAGAAGGCAACCTAACTGAGGGAGATGGGAGGGGGGAAGAGGGAAACACTCTAATGCACAGGATGTACATACACAAACTTATCAAAGTCAACTACTATGCTGAGCATGAGAAGGAGGGAAGGGGAAGAGGATGGGGGTGGGAATTGGGGGAGGGCTAACTGACCGATGTGTGCATGTATACTTCTACCTCTCTGAAACCCATCAAGATGTATGATTATAATGCACCAATAAATAAATAAAAATCATTAAAAAACAAAAAAAATTATTTGCCTGCAGTTGTTTGGTTTTTCTTTTATTTTCCTTTATTGTCTTAATAGCTTTTGTATTTCATTCTCTTTGTTTTTTGTTCCATCTCTATTATTTCCCTGTCACTTCAGATATTCTGGAATGCTAGTATATTTTTTTCTGTCTTCAGCATTGTATTTATTCTGAGCCAGGTAGCCACCTGGCAGGCTGAGGCAGGAGGCTTGCAAGTTTGAGGTCAGACTCAGCAACTTAGCAAGACCATGTCTCAAAAACAAGCAAACCACAAAATGATAACAACGAAAGCAAACATTGAATTTATTCTCTTTTCCACTTGAACTCAGAGGTAACATTGTTCATTTCATTCTTTAGTTGGGAGCAGGCATTTCCTAGGCTCTTTTTTAAGGCTCAGGAGTGACCTCATGGCATTTCTACTCTACTGTGCTGGTCTGCAGTCCTAAGCATGCTATTGATAAATATGTTACTCTCTTAAATTAACAGGAGATGATGGGAAATAATAACACATGCCAAATTATCCTTGCTTGTCCTGTACATTAAGATATCTAGAACGGAGCTGGGCATGGTGGCACATGCTTGTAATCCCAGTACTTGGGAGGTGGAGACTGGAGGATCCGGGTTCGTGGCCAGTCTCAGCTACTTAGTGAGGCCCTCCACAACTTCGTGAGACCCGGTTTCAAAATATAGGATAAAAAATAGGGTTGGGGGTGTAGCTTGGAGGTAGAATGCCCCTGGGTTTAATCCCCGATACTGCAAAAAAAAAAAAAAAGATATCTAGAACGGAGTAAAAAAATTGCTTAGGAGAAACATATAGACATCTTTCAAAAAATATTTTGTATCCCTCAGTCATTTTTATTTCATATACTGACATTTGCATAAAAATAGAAGCTTACTCTTATACTAAGATGATTGAAACAGATTGTCCTTAATATTCTCTTTTATTTTTAAACTTTTATTTTTTTAAAATGAATTTGTCTTTTTCTAAAAAGGATCCATATTGTGTATATTGCAAAGTTTATTGTTTTTTTAAGTAGGATAAGTCCTTTATGTATCTAATTAACCCTTTTTCCTCTCTTCATCTCATCCTCTCATTTTCTACATATCTCTGTTTTACAGAGGAGGAAACTGAGGCTGTATAGTTCTACCATGAATCAGTTGTAAACTCAGGATTCCTAATTGTAATCTTTTGATTTCTCAGCTCCTTGTTATTTTCTAAAAATTGAAACTGTTTTTAAGACTCTTCATTTTAAAATCTAACTTTTAGTTTAAGGTCATTCTCTCTGAGACGATTCCTTGTTTTATGGGAACCAAGGCTTTAATTGGTTCAGTACAAGAGGAGAACTGAACAATGGCTTTGTCTTGTTCAAAAATTAATATAAAGATTTATAGCTCCATAAATATTTACTGAATTTAGCAGTGTTATTTGTATGTATGAGTAAATAATTTTGAAGTGTCCCAATGTTTTATGTCTGCTCTGGTCAAATTTCCAATATGAGGAGATTTAATTTGTGTTGAATCATACTGTCCTTTCTCTATCCTCTTGATCTTTTTGAGGGGTGAGTCCTTGAAATCTGAGTTTGTGTAGGAAATCAGGATGTGTCTAATTAATTATCATACAGGGTGTCAGGAAATTCTCATAATGGCTAATTTAAATCCCCCTTAATTAAAAGTAAAGAACTATTAAATAGCAACGGGATTTTGTTCTTTCATTTAAGGAGGGGGTGGGAGTCATGAGTCAGATGCAGACAGACCAGAGCCATTTCAGGAAGTGCAGGATTATAGCTTTAAGTGCCTCAGAGGAGGGATAAGAACCCAAGGACTCTGTGGCTCTCAGCTGTGCTCCGGTGCTTCAGCGGATAGTGAAGCTGTGTAATGTGATCTCTGATGTCGCTATTTCCCTTTAAAAGTGGTCTGCTCAAAATCAGTTCTCCTGTTCCATTGCTCGGCTCAGCAGGCATTTTGTTTTCTGTGCTGCCCCTCAGAATGAAGAGCCCTGGAGGGAGCAGTGTCTAGTCCTCAACTCAAGGTCTTGGAGTCATAATTAATTTGGCAGATGTTGGCCTCCAAAAAGGGCAAGAGACTAGTTATTAGAGTCCATGGGGCTTGTGGTAAGAAGGGTGTGAAGGGGAGAGTTGGATATCCTGTTGGGAAGGCAGTGCCCAGGCTCTCCCAGGGAGTTAATGAGCACCTTGGCTCTCTTTGCCCACCCAGCTGCGCCAGGCCTTGCCTTCCCCCATCCTGTTGGGTAGGGTGCTGTCCTGGGTGCTGGGATCACACTGGCCTGAAAGACTGGACTTTGGAGACTGGGGCCGTTCACCTTTGCTTTTCCAGCATACTGGCTTGCTCCATCCCTCTTTCTCAAACTCATCTCCTCATTGCCATTTGAAACAATTCTGAGACCTTGAAGTAACCCTCCTCATGTACCTTCTATCTTTCCCTCATTCTTAACACCCGGTCAAAGATCACCACCTCTTTTTGAAGCCATTGGTGGTGGTTGAACTTTCTCCCAAGGCAGAGTTGATCTGTGCGACTCCTGTACAGCAGGAAGCTTATCCTCAAGTATGATTATTTGCTTCATGTCCAGACTGAAAATCTGAGGAATGAGACTGGGACTTGTACATTTACTATCCTCAGCACAGTGCCTGGGATACCTTAGGTGTCCAAAAGCAGATAGGTGGCTGGGAGGGTGGGGCACACTCAAGGAGAAGGAGAAGACACGTTTTTTTGCAGTACCGGGGATTGAACCCAGGGGCATTCTACCTCCGAGCTACACTCCCAGCCATATTTTTTATTCTTTATTTTGAATCAGGGTCTCACTAAGTTGCAGAGGACCTCATTAAGTAGCTGAGGCTGGCCGCAAACCCAGGTCCTCCGGTCTCAGCTTCCCAAGTACTGGGATTACAAGCATGCGCCACCACGCCCGGCCGAGAAGACACACTTTTATCTGGGATATGTGGGAAAGGTTGAAGAGTGGACAAGAAACTTGTTTCTGCTACATGGTTACTGAGAAAGATGTATAGTAGGGGCAGAAGTGTCTGTTACGGAGAATAAGCTGGAGCCATGCCAATTTTTTCCTTTTAAAAGCTCTGGGATCTTATTTGAAAGATCTAGGTCCTTATGGACTGATAACCTCATAAGGTAGGTTCTATTATTAATGTGAGAATTAATCGAGACTTTCAAAGTGCTCAGCGTTCTGCCTTGGATGCAGACAGGGCTCACTTGGTAAATGGTAGCTGTTGATATTAGTGTTCTCTAGTGTGTGATAGAATCAGATGATACCTGCCGTAAATGTTCTGAAACAGAATTCCCCCACTTCCTGAAATAAAAATTTTAGATTCATGGGCAACCACAAGATGCATGCCCAGGCGTTGGGATTCATTGGAAGTTGGACCTACGTATTCTCGTTCCTCTCCCTAGTTAGGTAGTGCAGTACTTATTTTCAAAAAAGGAGAGCACCTACCAGTTTCTCTCGGAGAAAACCTTATTCTTGCTAGCATTTGGTTCTAAAAGGAATTTTTCACATGAGGTATTACATGGCCGTCTTTCTGATTGTTTAAAAGAATATATTTATGTATCAGTGCATTGCTGGTCCTGTTTTGATATGAAAGCAAGCCAAGTTGGTCTGGGATACCTTCATTTCAGTTTATCAACGCCATTGTTTGCATGTCACACTTCTGTCTCCACAGTTGAAGATCTGTGTGCATATCAATGATAGGAGTTAGCTGCTAGCAATATTTCTGCATGCACACAGTCAGTGGCTCATTTTCTGCTCTATGGTTGCTTTTCTCACCTGGTCCTTCAATGCTAAGTCCTAGAAATTCTTTAAAAAAATGTTTTTAATGTTCCAAGAAGTTGCTACAGTCGCCAATGATGATGATCCTTTCTGTGTGTCTCTGAACACCCATGTTCATGGAGTATCTTATAACCTGTCTATTGCGTTTTGGGTGTGTGGCTTTTATTTGTTGCCTAACTAATGACCAGTCCTGCCATGGTGACTTTCTGAGCATAAAAGAAAAGGGTTGTGAAAGAGTTGTGTGCACAAATAAGGTGGTATGGGTCCACCATCCCATCTCTAATTCTCAAGCCCAAAAGGCTTTGAAAGCTCTTATAACCCATTTGCTGCTAAGATTTGACTTAAATGAATGCACGTCTATTCATCTGCTTCATTTATCTCATTTAGCGGTATTATTTGTAAGTTTGGCCACAGCATTATTGCTGTGTTTGAGTATGGGCTGCTGACCTACACCTGACTGGGAGCATAAAGTATGTGTACCATATTACCTTTCTAAAATGTCAAAAATTCTAAATTTCAAAACACATCTGGTCTTAAGGGATTTGGATGAGTGATAGGGACTATAGTATATTTATTAGAGCCTCTAAACCTTTTTTCATTTGACAACTTTCCCTCAAGATTCTCTGCTTGGTGCCATCTTTTTGTGGTATGCAAGTAAGGATCTCCCCTGGCTGTCACTCAAAGAACATTTATTGAGCTGCTGCAGTTGGGCTTTGTACTAAGTAAGAGGACTACAGATAAGAATAAGGAGTTGGCCCTCCTGCTCTGCAGAAACTCAGAGCCTAACAGTAATGTGGCAGGTGCTTTAATAGCGGTCTGTGGAGTACTGACTGTGGTAGGATAATCACAGCCAGAAACTCCATAAAAAATGTAGGGAGGAAGAAGTGTGCAAGAGAATTTGATTGGGAAGCAGCTGAATATTTGCTATGGTCTTTGAAAAATAAAGCCAGAGATGAGGCTGCAGAGGAGCCAGCCAGGTTTCACAAGGCCTTATCTACCAAGCTAAACAATTGAGCATTTAGCCTTCAGCAATAAGAAATTTTTAAGCCAGGGAATGGAATGATTGGATTTGCATTTTAGAAAGAGTTCTCTGACTTCATCTTAAGGGAACCCACAAGGAAGTCCTTTCAATATTCTTTTTTTTTGGTACTGGGGATTCAACCCAGGTACATTCTACCTCCAAGCTACACCCCCAGCCCTATTTTATACTTTTATTGGTGCATTATAGTCTCACATCATAATGTAGTTCCTAGTGATAGTGACATACATGCACACAGCACTTGGTGGGCTAATTTTTTTGTTTTGAAACAGGGTTTCGCTAGGTTGCTGAGAGTCTTGCTACATTACAGAGGCTGTCCTTGAACCTGTGATCCTCTTGTCTCAGCCTCCCAAGTACTGGGGTTACAGGCATGTGCCACCACACCCAGATTTTATGAGTATTTTTAATGATAATTTACATTCTGTAGGGCTTTGGGGTTCGCATATGATTTTCTCTTAATTTTTTTTGTGGTAGTTCTGAGGGATGGGTAGGCAATAAGGAAGAAAACAGGTTCAGAGATGTGACTTGCCCAAGGTCATATCTAACAACTGGCTGCAGGAGATCTCCGAACTGTATATTCACCACTGCTTAGACATGATGTTAAAACAGTTTAATAAGTTGCCCAGTTACTAAGAATACTTAAAGGTAACCTACCACCTGCACATGTTTTACATTTATACCAACTGATTAGACTGCCAGCTCCTTGAGGATTTATAGTATTAAATTTGATGTGTCTTTGAAACAAAGGCAGACTCACAATAGGCACCACCACGAATTTGCTAGACTGTTCTTCCTCCCGAGCCAGCATAGGGCTAGGAAGAAGGAGCATTTATGAAAGCAGAGGGAATGTTATTTTCATTATTATGTATCTCATGTGCACTTATTATGCAGCTTCTATGTTTAAAACACTGTGGGTGCTGTGGGGAATACTAAATGTAAACCAATTAGATTTAAATAAAAAGGACCTTGTCATGAATCGAGCCTATCAGTCTTATTCAGATGCCATACAATACATTTCTTGACTTTTGCAACAAATTTTCTTTCTAATGAATGTCCAGTGTTGAAATCAAAACACACAGGCTGATGAGAATCATTAGACTTACACTTCACTCTGCATTCATTTATGCAATAATTAGGTATAACATGGCTCCTTTCCAAATGGGTATTTTTGTTACAAAGAAACAAAAAAAAAATCATTAAATGGGCATAGTTTATTATAGAAGAAACTTACAGTTTGACCAGAGGCAGTAGTGACACTTCATAAGTACAAATCATCTTGTGACTCACATTTAAAATTAATGGTCAGCTGTAAGTTTTTTGTGTCAACCTGACCCCTACTGAGTTAGCAGTGAAATTAATGATGCAATCATTTTCTTACACACCTGGCATAGTATTTATGCCAGCAGTGTTCCTAGGCTGTCTAAGAGTTAGAGAAAAGTCAAGTTCTAAATTATTCTGTATTGGAATCCCTGCCAATTTAAAAAGCATTTGTTGAATTGGCTCATTATGATTTTCCTTTCCCACCTTTGCATCAGAAAAGCTTTTGGAGCCCAGAAGGACCTTTAAAGATCATGCAGACCCAGGAGCTAGGCTGGGGGAAAATAGATTAAGGACGCGGATCCCACAGATTCAAGTCTATTCTTCAGGTTATTAAATTTAACTTTGGGTTCATCTGTGAGCCTTTGGTTCTTCATCTGTGAAGTGAGGCTTCCGATAATGTTTTTTGAAAGTTCTAAGGCATACGTTTTCACTTATTTTACACTTCTTGTTTTACATATTGAAAACAAGATTTTTTTGTTTTGTTTTTAAATTTTGAGACAGGATCTTGCTATGTTACCCAGGCTGGAATTGAATTCACAATCTTCCTTCCTCAGCCTCTCAAGTAGCTGGGATTATAGGTATGCACAAACAACATATGTTTTATGGTGTATTGTATGTTATGGTTTAGTTTGTGGTATTTTTCCCCCCAATGCGTTGGTGCATAAAATAATGGTGCATCTTACAGTGAGTGAGTTTTTTTAAGTTTGCTGAAATATGATAATATTTGTCCGATTTCCCAGGTTCTTATCAGGATTAAATTAGATAATATGTTTGTTAAAAAACTATGGCTCCACTAACAATCAAACACACAAGCATAAGCAGCTTTGGACATCCCTTGACAAACTTTGAATTTTGTATTATGATGAAGCTTTCTGAATCTTAAAATAAATTGGGAAGAAATGGAAAATGCAACTTGCAAATTTACATGAATTCAGCTACCAAATATATTTCTTGAATATTTGAAGTAAGAAAAGAATTTCAATGGAGTCTTACAGTTGACTTCCTGAAAGATTTTTTTTTCTTTTCAAACAATACCTGAGTCATATTGCTCCTATTCCAAAGGTTAGGAAAAAAAAATTTCTGTGGAATCATGATATAGTCATAGTAGAATGTATCCTCAGTTGACATTGCAACTAGTAGGATATAATTTCACCAAGTTGAAGCCATGGTTAGTAATTATAGAAGAGAATATCTTAATGTCACCGCTTGTTTATAAGTGAAATAGTTGCTTGAATCCTCGGAATTCTGTTAAGGTTCCAGTTTCATTGCTGAAGGTCTTAAAATAAGTTTTGGAAACCAGCAATGCCAACATTCAGGCTAGGATTGTGTTTTATGACTCCCTGTTTAAAACTGCATTTCCAGGGATAATTTAATGTGGAAGCAACAAGTTGTCAGCCCTGATTCTCTCTGACCTTTTAGTAAGAACTCAGAGAAAAGCCGGCCTCGGGTAGGAAAGGGATGGGGGTGAGAAGATCTGAATTTCATTTTGGACAAGTTGCATTTGATATGAGTTTGAAGCACGCAACTGAAAATGTTGAGGAGGCAGATAAATTTGAGTCAGAGGCAAAAGTGTAGCAGTTTTGGTACAGAGATGGTGGATGAAGGTTCAGCTTTGGATGAGATCACCTAGAAAACAAGGAAGATTGGAACTGGAGATTGACCAGCTACCTGCAGCCAGTAAACCTGTTTTATTTGGTTTGTGTTGTGTTTTTAAAATATTTGAATGAGTTGCTCTAGTACATGTTTATGGCTTTTTGGCTGCTCAGTATATATTTTCTCTTTTGGTAGCAGCACCCTAGTTTTCTTTTAAGAAATTCTCTATCCTCTAATTCCAGACTTTGTGCTTTAGGCAAAGTTCCATTCTTGGTTCCAAATGAAGTAGGTGACTTAGGGGGCCGTCCAGTCATCTCCTGAGTCACCAAACTACAATGGTTGCTTCAACTGTGGGTTTGTAATCCAAGTTGACCCAATCAGAGAAAATTTTGAGACTATGGGGGAGCTCCAGGAAGAGAGACTTTGTAGTTTTCTGCTTACAGCTAGCAGGATGTGGACTGGAGGTCCAGCAGCTGCCTTGCCACCACAGTGTAGATAGAATTTATATGAGAATAGGGCCAGCAAAGTAGTGGAATCCAGACAGAGAAATTGGTCCTGATCATGTTGATTAAGCCCTATGCTGACCTCTACGTCTAGGCCTGTCAGTTAAATAAGCCAATAAATTCTCCTTTTGGTGTAACTCAGTTTGAACCAGAAATTCTTTCACTTGCCCTAGAAAGCATATTAATTAATACAGTTGCCAAGACTTTAAATTTTTGTTAGTTGAGGACTTGGGATGAGAGCTAAGTAATTATTCTTGTAGGAGCATTGGCTCCAATTCATTATAGTTCATACCACTCTCCATTGTTATTTGACCCTGATGCCCACAGTCTGTTACCAATTATCCTGCTTATTCTGCTGTTTTAAATTGTAGAGTTGAGAGGAAGACTAGAGTCAACTTGGTGTCAACCGTGTTACTTGCTTGCCCCTGTATGTAGTTGGGCTTTTGATCCCTTACAGATAAATCTGTAAAGAGAAGGGAGCCATGGCCATAGGAAGGAAAGTATTGGTTGTAGGGGCCAAGGTAACAGGTGTTTCAGGGAGGAATTGAACAACACTGTCTGTGCTATTGAGATATCAAATAACATAAAAAATGGACACATTAATTTGGCAACAAAGAGGTCATTATTGACCTGAACTGGAACTGTTTCAGAGAGTGATGGGGCATGCCAGGTGGAATGGGTTGAAATGTATGGGAGGTGAAAAAATGGAGCCACCCAAGGAGCACAATGTTTATTTTTCCTGTGAAGAAACAGGGCCCTAGCTACATGAGGTTGAGTTGAAGTGCTTTAAGGCAGGACTTGAGTATGTTAATGTGCTGATTGGAAGGATCTGGTTAAAAAGGAGAAGTTAAATAAGAAAGGAGAAAAAGGGAAAACTGATCATGTGAACCAGAGACGGTAGATGAACTGGACTCTTAAGACCAAATGGAGTTGTTGGCTTTAGATGGGAAGGAGGAGGGAACAGGATGCACCGGGGGAAGAGGCTGAAGGCTAGTACAGATGCAAGTTAGTTTGATAACAGGAAGTTGCTCTGTGTGATGGCTTCCATTTTTCTCTTTGGTGTCAGAGTCATCTGAGAATGTGGGTGGTGGTGTGGATGTTGGCAGGGCTATAGAGGTTTGAAAGTGAAATATTTGAGGAGGGTGAGAGAATGTGTTGGTGAGACCGGTGTGGTGGGATTGCCTCTCACTGCTAAGAACTCATTTGCTGTTGCTACTCATGAATGTTGAGTGACACTACCTGCCTGTGTGTGACTTTCTCTAGTGCCCTGTTGCTCAGCTGTGGATACAGACAGCTTAGTAGGCATCACCGAAGGCTAGGGTTAGGTAGACATGGGAGGACAAAAGGAGGGTGAGCAAAGAAAGTTTAGGGCCTTTGGTAGCAGTGTTATGGAAAGCATGTTATCAAACTGATGGCCTTTAGAAAAGATGGTAAGAATGGACGTGAAATAAAACTTCTGATGAGGCTCAAATGGTTGATCACAATGAAGGGGATTTCAACAAGGAAGCTGAAGCTGAGGCTATTGTAATCCAGGGTTGGGATGTTTGGGTGGTGGGTGGTTCAAGTGGAGTGTAGGAGAGGGTCATTGGCTATAAGGTTGTCAGACACTTGAGACCAGAATGTCAACAGGTTTAGGTTTGGTTTTTGAGGTGACCCATGCCGATTGCAAGATTAGGGAAGAGCGGAAGATTTTTTCCAGGTTTCAGATGAGGTGATTGGGTTGCTGTTTACTAAGGACAGAGTTTCCATTTCCACTAAACCTCCTTACCTTTGGTTTCGATGGAAATTCACTTGGAAGAGTACATGTAAATGGTTTTAGGCCCCCCTCTTTGTTTTTGAAATATGTCCTAGGAGTAATAATTTTTTAATTGTTACTGTGAGAATACAAGTCATTTAATCTTCATAGACTCTTTAGTTGCTGAGATAATTTGGTGCTCGTTTTTACCTTACATGGTCATATTGCTTCTGAAGGTGACTGACAGTACAATCAAAACCTTCAAGAAGAAGCCAAGTTTAACTGAATCCTTGTGGCTCTTGCTGCGATGAGCTTCAGAGGCAGAGTAAGTAGGAAGTTATGTTAGAGACATCTGTTGTCATGTGCAGTGTGTATCAGGCTTGGCAGTAACTGAAGCCAAGTAGGCCCACCAGTCTGTAGTTTATATGCAATGATCTGGGCTCAAAAAAAAAAAAACCACTTCTCTGAGCGGCAAGGCATTCAGCCAGCATTCCTTATGCTTGAGAGCGAAAGGGGTTTCAAAGACTCACCAAGAAAAAAAAAGCATGTGGGTTTTATAATAAAATACTAAATCTGATCATCTCAAAACATCTGAAGGTTGTGATAAAAGTCCTCACTAAGGAATCAGGATGCAGAAATCTATCATCTAAAAAAAGAAAAGAATTTAGGCATGTAGTCTTTCAGACACAGCTCTATTTGTTAACGATTGTGAAAAAGATTAGTGAGTGACAAAGCCCAGGGCAGGACTGTCCATGTTTTCAGGCTGAGGAGGATGAGGAGAGATTGCAGGAGAGGCCCCTCAATACACAAGATACCTGCCATGGAGTGGAACGTTTATAGCCTAGAGGATCCTTGTTGTCAACAGATAGTCCACTCTGCTTACTTCAGAGCTTTTTCCTTATTCTACCCCAGGAGCCTGTTTATTCATCCTTGCTTCTGCCTTTACTTTTCCCCATACTCACACTTCTCCTCTTTCTCTATATCTCATCTGTCTCTACCACTTTTCCATGTTCAGCAGGGCCAAAACCAATCCAACATGGTGCTATATTTTCCTTTTCCCCAGTTCCTTCCCATTTATAGTTTGTCTATGTAATTTACTGTTAGCTCTTTGATAGATTCATACATTCTTAAGGTTGTGAGAAAACATAGGTTATTGTTTTTCTTCTCAAACTATGCCCAAGTCAAGTATCATTTCTCTGCCCACCTCAGGGCCTAACAATCAGCAAGTTTCTTTAGGCCCTTACGGGTTCAAGAGTCCAGAGAGTTGGGTTCTCTTATCTGGAGCTTCAGGTCTTTAAGGATTGCTTCAGTTTTCTCTAACAAGGACAAGAAAGCATTATATATCCTTAACTTGTACTATTTTATACTATTTTACCCATGTAATAGTTTTTTCTTGCTCCCCAAAATAACTAAACCACCTGCTTTGTACTTAGCATTTTTCTAAGGACACATGCATAGTTTATTTAATGATACTTCTTCTTGTGGCTATTTATTCTCTTGTGCTTTTGTGTACATCTTTACTAAGCATTTTAAAGCCATCCAGTATTCCTTCTGCTCATCAGAGCGGAAGGGGTCAAGGTAAATTGCAGCCAAGGAGCCCCAGCCTCCTTAAGATCCTCCAGGAAGTCTCAGTTGAGATTACAGACTGCCAGGAGTAGTGCCTGGCACATAGTGGGATGTTAATGTATGGTAGGTATTGTTATTGGACCTTTTTGACTGATCAGGAAAGTCCTACACTGAAGAATTTAAAAAATTCTAAGAATTTATTTCCAAGGCTGGAAACAGATCTCTAAATGTTTCATGGAAGGAAGCAGAGGCTTAGAGAGGTTTGTGTCTGTATCCAAGCCATGCATTTATTTATATTGGTATATTGAGACCAGGACTCAGCACTCTGGGTTCTAGAACTGGGATTTTCCTACTATACCATGGTGCATGACTCTGAAAAGTCATTCTCTAGAGAGGAGTGTGGAAAGATAGGAGGAAAGAGAGACTCAGGAGGGTGCTTTAACCCTGGGTGGTAAAGCCAAAGAAGAGCCTAAAATATAGACGTTTGGCCCCCTGATATTTTGTCACATTTCTGTCTGATGGTTGTTTTCTACATCTATTACTTTTTAGTACATTCTTATTCATGACCTGGAAAGCCCCAAGAGTTTGGGGTCTTAGGAATAATTATAGCCTTCTATAATACCGAAGGTCATTACTTTGAGCAGCATCTGGCAAAGAGTGAGAGAAAAAATCCTGTGCTCAGAGAGACTTCTGGGCCTTGGGGGAACTGGGGTGTTCCAGTGCATTGCTTCCTAGGCCTTAGGTGGGGCCCATGATCACTTTGTTGTTGTTGCTGTTTTCTTGGTACTGGGATTTAAACCCAGGGGCAGTCTATCTTCAGGTTATACCTCCCAGCCCTGTTTTATTTTTTGTTTTGAAACAGGGTCTTGCTAAGTTGCTGAGAGTCTTGCTTAGATGATGAGGCTGGTCTCGAACTTGCGATCCTCCTGTCTCAGGCTCCCAAGTACTGGGATTACAGGCATGTACCACTATGTCTGGCTCCATGCTCAGTATTTAACTGTATAAGGACAAGTGTCAGGCAAGTTAGAAGTTATGGGAAATGACTGGGGTCTGAGATGTATTAATAATTTCCAGGAGTCCTGTTTGTGTACAATGCAGAAAGGATGGGAAAATCAAGGAGCAATATAGCACAGTAATGATAAAACAGAAATGAAGACATAGGAAGATCAGGTTAAGGATGTATTTCCTGGAGGTGCTCAGCTGGAAGCAATGCATAATGGTATTGTATGTTATAGAAAAGTCCTGTGTTTCCCTACTTTGGGGAGAAGATCTATGGGCAATCCTCCAAGAGCCTTTAGACAGAGGGAAAATTTAGGATAGATACCTGAACAGAGAAAAGTACTGAATTTGAGCTAGTAGATGGCAAGCTGAAGATTCAAACCCTGACGAGTTAGCTTCATGGTTGGAGAGCTCAACCACTGTGCTACCTGTGAGCCCTGCTGAGCTGTCTACTGTGATTCATGGCCTGGGAGAAACAACCAGTCCTGTAAGTCCTTGCTGTTCCAGATGCCGTCTTCCATTGTGTTTGTTAGTTCTGAGAGTTAAAAGCAACCTTTCTTGGAAATGCTCCTGCTCTTTGGTGTCCTCCAGGGATTTCTTAGAGGAAAGCAAGTCACTGGGATGCATTATAGTGCAAGGTGACCCTTAGTCAAATGAGATTGACTTGCTGGTTCCCATGGAAATGCTCATCTTTGAATACACTGCATCCTTACCTGATACTGTCAACCTTTTATTGTGGTGACTGAGTATCAATTGGTATCGCCTGCCCTTTGGATCAGCCCGAAGCCTCCTGGTGATCCTGCATGTTCTTGTGTTTTACTTCCTGACGCTTCTTCTGTCTCTGAGCTTCTGCCTTCTGCATCCCACCACAGATTCTGAATGCAGTCTTTCTCCCCCTCCAACTTGCACAGAGAATCTAGTCCCAGCAAATAGGCTTTAGTGAAGACTGGAAGGTCACAATTTGGTATGCGTAGTCTTTTACCAGCTTTGTGGATTCTATTCATACTTCATATTCTTTCTCCCTTGAACATCAATCAAAGTTGTACCCAAATCAGGGCAGTCATGGGACAGGAATGACTCCTCACTTTTGTACTTTAATAACCACTGCAAATGAAGACTTGTGCTCCTTCCTCTAGAATCATATGACTGTCTCTTGATAGTTCATTTTGGCATGGATTTTCTGAATTTCTTTTCTGTTGAATGCATCATGGGGAATTTGATATAACTGGAAAATATATTCCCAATACAAAGGAGTTAAGAGAAGGTCAAAAGGTCACGTACACTAATTCTCAGAATTTCCTAGGGCCTCAGAAATAGTATGATTCTTCCTGAGAATCTGCTGTCACTCTTAATTAGAAGTAAAATCTAACTCTACCTTTATTTTTTTCTGGAAAATAGAAGAGTCAAGGTTTAAAATAAATTATAATGCTCATGAATGAAGCTAAACAATTAGAAGTTTATAAAATTTTTAAGCTGGGCACAGTGGCACACACTTGTAATCCCAGTATTTAGGAAGCTGAGATAGGAGGATCACAGGTTCGAGTTTGAGGCTAGTGTCAGCAACTTTGTGAGACAGCTCGCAATTTAGCGAGACTGTTTCAAAATAAAATATAAAAAGGGCTGGGGGTGTAGCATGGAGGTACAATGGCTCCGGGTTCAATCCCCAGCACCACCAAAAAAAAAAAAAAAAAAAAGAAAAGCCGGGCATGGTGGCGCACGCTTGTAATCCCAGTACTTTGGGAGGCGGAGACCAGAGAATCCGGGAATCCGGGTTCGCGGCCAACCTCAGCGCACATGCATGCACTATCTCTCTCTCTTTCTCTCTCTCTCTCTCTCTCTCTCTCTCTCTCTCTCCTCTCTCTCTCTACCTAGTGAGGCCCTCCGCAACTTCGTGAGACCTGGTTTCAAAAATAAAGCATAAAAAAAAATAGGGCCGGGGGTGTAGCGCAGAGGTAGAACGCCCCTGCGTTCAATCCCCGGTACCGCAAAAAAAAAAAAAGAAAAGAAAAGAAAAGAAAAATTTATAAAATCTTTGTTCCTAGGGTGAAAAAAGAAAAGGGGAAGGTAAAAATGTAATAAGGTTATAAAAGTATGCAGGATTTATTGAGCACGTATGTGTTAAGCACTGTCAATTTTCCACTTCTCATGTTAGTTATTAAACACTATTATACTCCCACTCTTAAAAATTTATCTTATAGATGAGGAACCCATGACACATAGAGAGTTCAATGTTTTCCATAAGGTCATACAGTTAGTAAATGGCAGATCAGCAGTTTTAACCTTGACAATCAGATCCAAATCTCCCACTCTATGCCACGAGGTTACACTATCATATACTGAGTCATTTTGACTTTTTTTCCTCATGGTTAATGCAGCCTCCCTCAATATGTAAGGCCCAGGAAAAGTGGCAGTTTAGGCTTTTTTTTTCTTCTTCTTCTTGTTTGTTTATTTAATAGCAGGGTTAAAAAAGAAGGCACTATGCCATCTAAATCAAGTTTAATTAGACCCATGTGGAAAACATAACAATTATCCATGCCAAATTTCTCACATTTTTCTTTTTTCGTGTTCAATTATTAATAGTCACTGGTGCGCATATTTATTTTCTAAGTGGAATAATTGAAACTTTTATATAAATTTCTAAGCTGTTGACTAGTTCTTTAAAAATGTTTATCTGAAAGGAATATTTTCTCTAAAAAATGATAAGTCCATTCTTGTTTGTGGGATGCATCTTCCCTTGGAGAATATGGTGCTGCCAAGTGTGGAATCTCATCTTGGCATTAAACTAAACTTTTCTCCTTCCTTGAGCTTATGGAAGGGGTGGAGTGGGGGTGAGTGGGTGGACAGAGTATATATCTGGAACAGGGGGTGTGGAGGACAGCACAGCAGGGGACCCCTGCATTACAGCCCAGATATCCCTGTTTGCCCCCGCTTCGTGTGCTGAAACTGAGGCTTTAGAAGGACCTGAGATGTCTTCTTGATTGAGTTTATCCAAATGTGATTTTTTAAAAAATAGCAATTCTCCTTGATTTTGTAGAGAATAAGATAATGGATACCTTTCCTTTTCCAAATGTAAATAAGGGTGTTCTTATATTGTTTTTGTAATTCTATTTAAAAATCTCCCATGATAGTTTTTAATATTTCCTTCATTATTACTATCTTTAAGCTATAGAAAAGGTCGTAGGACTATAAGAGGGTATCATTATTATGTAAAAATAACCATTGATAGAGCTTTGCTATCATAACTGATTTAAAAGTAAAGTTTATCAGAGTTTCCTCCAACATTTAACATAATGTGCTAATTACAGAAATTTTTGGAAAATTCAGAGAAATGGAAACAAAGAGAAACAAATTCCATAGTCTCTCTACCCAAGGTGGGGAGGGGGACTTAGTGTTTTCATTGTTCTTTTTCTGTACCTTTTTCTGGTAGAGTTTTTGCTTTCTTTCTTTGTCATGATCATACTATAAAGATAATTTTATTTCCTGTATTTCCTGTCTTGTTGCAAAGATGTTTAAGGTTCACAGATTGCTGGTTCAGAACTTCTTTGCTGAATGGACTGTCCCAGCTCAGCTTTGCAGACCTCTGGCAGGTATCCTCTGTCACCAAGTGCTCCATGAACACCTCCTGTGTGCTCCGCTGTGCTGAGGGCTGAGCAGGCCCAGGGTGCAGTCCTGCCCGTGGGCATTTCACAGTGCAGCTGGAGAAGACAGGTAGCCACTTTCATGGCTACTTTTAATTATTTTTAAAAACTTTTTTCTCCTCTTTCTTCTCCTCCTACCCCTTCTTGTCCTATCCTCTTCTCCCTTCTTCCCTCCTCCTCCTCTTCTTCTTCTTTATGGAAAGTTTCAAACATATACAGAGTAGAGAGAATATAATACTCGACCCCGTGTGCCATTCTCCCAGCTTCAGTTATTCTCGGGTGATGGCCAGTCTTGCTTCATTGAGATCCCAGCCTTCTCTTCCTACTCCAGATTACTTTGAAGCAAATCCTTAGCATCTTATTATTTCATTAGTAAATATTTTCCTGACAAATCTGTAACAGATGGAGACGCTTTTCTTTTAATATTGTAATATTATCATCACACTTTTAAAAATTTGGCAATGTAATCAAATATGGAATATCTATTCAGTATTCATATTTATCTGTTTTTCTCATCATTTTTTTCTTTTCAGTCAGTTTGTGTCAGTGGCCAAATAAGGTCCATAGAGACATTGCAATTGGTTGACATGTCTCTTTGGTTCCTTTTAATATATAGATTCACCTTTCACCATCTTAACACTTTTTTCCCCACTAAACCAGACCATATATTCTGTACAGTTTCCCATATTCTGGATTTTGTTGATTACACTTCAGGAAGTTAAATGGTAAGTATTCTGTTTAACATATCCTTCTAGTCTCTGTATTTGTTGTGACTTGATGTCATTTCCAGGGTCTGGATTGAATTCTTTTTCAATTTTTGTCAACAATACTATATGAATGGTGTTGTATCTCCATCAGGAGTCACTTAATGTCAGTTGCCTCTGTGTGTGTGTGTGTGTGTGTGTGTGTGTGTGTGTGTATGTGTGTGTGTGTGTAACAGAGAGAGAGAAAGAGCACACAAGTGAGCGAGCTGGAGTGAGTGTACTCACAGGATGGCTGTTGACAATCAGTGGTGACTATGGCAGTCTAAATCTATCAGTTCATTAGGGGTTTAAAAATATTATTTCATGTCAATCATTTCTTATTAATTAACTAGACTAATTCTATAAAGAGAAACTTCTGCTACTCAGTTATTTGGCTATCATGGGGTACAGTTTATGTAGGAATGGCCATACTTTGATTCTTCTTTCCCTTTGTTTACCAGTTTTCAAATAATTAGCTCCCTATCATTCAAAGATAGCCAGTTGGAGGGCAGAAAAGGAAAAGAGGTGGCTCATTAAAAATTGAGAGATTTTAAAATATTAGTTTTTCAATACATTGCATTTATTTTTATTGAAATTAAAATAGTCCCATTTCAGCCATTGGGAGCCCTGTTGTGTTGAATCTGGTTGGTGTGAGCCTGGTTGTCTTTGACAGCGTCCCTGCATTCTGTATGCTAGGCCAGCAGTTCTCAAAGTGTGGTTTGACCGAGGGGCTCTCAAGACCTTTTCAGAGAGGCTGTGAAATCAAAACAATTTTCATGATAATATTAAGCCATAACTGATCTCTTTTAGTCTCATCCTCTCCATGCATACAGAGGGGTTTTTCTAAAGGCCACATACTGGCTATTAGAATGTGTGCATATATATTCTTTTGTTTTCTAGAATTTTCTAAAGAAGCTCTTTGAATTCTTGAATAAATTCTATGACCCAAAAGGCATCTTAGGACCATGAAACTTGAGAACTCCTGTTCTAGGCTCATCTTTCACACTTACTGCCACATGCATTCAATCACTGATGGCCTTATAAATTAGCTCCCCCTCCTTTTTTTTCCAGTTCCCGTGTGTGTGTGTGTGTGTGTGTGTGTGTGTGTGTGTGTTTCTGTTCCAAGTCTCACAGCTAGTAGAATGTGAATCTAGATGTTTATGCAGTAGTTTTCCTTTTCCCTCAAAAAACAGAATCACTGCTGTCCAAAAGTTTATGATTAATTAGAGCTTAGAAGCTGTAAACACTGCCCACTATGCCAGACATGAATATTTTTGGGCCCACCAAATAAAATTAGACATTCTTTTTCTCAAATGGAATGTCCCTCAAAAAGGGAAAAGCAAATAGAAAGACAGGATGAATGTTTGCTGTAGCTTCATGGTATGATAAAAAGCAATGCTCTGAATATGTTGTTTTTTTAGTCGCAGTAGGAAAATTCAAGATGCAGTGATACCTCATTAGAGTGTTAACTTTTGAAGATTTCAGTCTTCCATAGAAAAGCCTGCCTTGGCTGTGGAATTTGTTAATAGCTCATGGGGTTTCTGCTAAATTCTGAACCTAGCATCCTATTGATTGCTCAACCATGTCGTTTAGAAATTTTTTTAAAAAAATTCTTGTTAGTTGAACAAAATCCTGCAAGAAAACATCCTACAGTATTAAAAGCTGAGTAACAATGACTTAAGCCTTGGACTCTCATTTTTCCATCACCGAATAGCTTACAAGTCTCTAAAACATAGAGACTTAAAACCACTGAATTTTGTATTCTCTGGGGCTTCAAGGGGATCTGTATTTTGTCTCGTTCTGTTGGACTAAACTTAGTAACTTATCATTTCATTGTCATTCCCAATAACTGTAGCTTCGCTTGGCTAATCAACAACATTAACTCTTATATCTAGTTGCATGGAAGAGTTTCCATCATAAGTCCAGGAAGCATCCATCTAGAGCATCTAGCAGTGGCTTTCTGAAGTTAGTGCATGCACAGCCTTACGTAATGTCCTTGAGTATTTTTTGAATGTAGGGAACACCTGACTGCACCTGATAGCCTCAGGTGCCACCTGCTAAAGTGTCATAGGAAACTTGGATCAGAGCTCACGTCACTGTTTTGGTGCTTCATAATTACCTTGTGGTTCAGGTGGGAAGTGAAGCCAAGACTATGTCGAAGAATGCAGGGCTCTTAGTGGAATATAGATTTTTGTTTGTTTGTTTGTTTGGTACTAGGGATTGATCCCAAGGGTGTTCTACCACTGAGCTATACCCCCAGACCTAGTTTATTTATTTATATCGAAACTGAGTCTCAATAAGTTGCTGAGGCAGACTGTGAACCTGCAATCCTCCTGTCTCAGCCTCCCAAGTACTGGGATTACAGGTGTGCACCACCACACCTGGCTGGAATATAGATTTTTTTGTTGTTGGAAAGATTTCTAAATACTAATTAAGTTTTCATATTTCTGAGTCAATTTACTTTTCATCAGTGCCTCCATTGTTATTTTACTTAATATTAAATCTGTCGCAGCAAAACGATCAACAAATCAGCTTCAGGTGACCCATTGCATTTAGCTTTCTACATTTGAAATGTGAGTTTCCTAGGCTTTCCTAGCAGTCCTCTCACCGACTTTGCTAAAGGTAGTTCTAGAATACCTGAAAGGGTGGTCTTTTTATAGGAATGGCTATGAAGCTCGATGCCACTACCCTTGGTCTTGTCAAAATTTTATTTTGTATTTGTCACTTGGACCAAATTGCAAAAAAGAATTTTAAGTTTTTTGTTAAACCCATTGAGCAGACCCATCTCCACATGGAAAGCGTGTGGTATATGATGATGGTGGCCTTCAACTTATGGCTGGGGAATGCCAGGAATTCGGGGCTCTGGTGTCACCCATGAAAATGGCCCCGCCTTTCTGCACTTTGGTTTCCTGTTTAGAAAGTTCTGCTGCTTCATAAGGATCTTGAAGTACTTGGAGGAAAGGTGCTTTGTGTGTGGAGTTTTCCATGAAGTGCAGTCCTGACTGCAAAGCTGGGCCAAAGGTAGGTGAATACTTTCTAAAGACATGTTTTAAAAAGATATGAAACAAGTCTTAGTTTATGCCACACTTACTTGTTTACTCAAGTGTGAAGTGATCCCAGGCAGTTTATTCAGACTTAAGATTCAAGTTTCTTTTACTTCCCATCTTTCTCTTAAGAGCAAAGAATATGATGGTTTGGCAAGTGGAAATTGGAACTAATTTTAATTGCTTCAATTGGTTTCCTGGAGAAAAAGTTTTACTGAAGGGGAAATGAGGGCTAGATTATTTTTGTTCTTGATTTGTGTCTAATTAGAGACAATTTTGGAGTAGACCATAAGTCTCTTTTCAAGTGGGAGAATCCATCATAGAGTGAGCCATAATTTAACAACTCTTTATGCCGACTGCCTTGGCTAAGAGCCTCTATGGTGAGAACTCAGAATTCCAGGAATGTGTCTGGAGGTGGAATCCATTATAGCAATGACTCCCAAGGGGGAACGAGACTATGTCAGAACCTCCAGGTGTGCTCCTGAGATGCTGAAGACCACTCCCTGTTCCCTGAAATCTCAGTGAGCCACTGTTGGCAGCAGTCTGTTCAGTGTTCTTCAGGTGTTTCAGAGTTAACAAACAGCTGAAGCCAGGGCTCCTGGGGACCTGGAGGTGGAGGGAGAAATTGGGAATGACTGCTAATGCATATGGATTTTTTTTCTTGAGAGATGACAATGTTCTAAAATTGACTATGGTGAGGGTTGTGTAATTCTGCAAACATACTAAAGACCATCGGATTGTACATTTTAAATGGGTGAAGTGTATGATATGTGAATTATAATTCAATAAACTATCTATTAGAATGTTTTTTCCTCTGGAGAATGACACTCTTTCTAAAAAAGATAACTAATTGCACTGAATGATTTGTGGATCATATAGTGGCAGTCACCGTGGCTGAGAATTTAGCAACATGTTCTATACACATTTGTGGTATTTTGGCGTGGTTCTAAATAGAAGTTTTTGAGTGGTGTGATTTTGTAGGAAGAGTCTATGTGTTGTTGCTTTTAAGTCCATTAACAGAAACCAATGGGACTGGAAGGCCCATTGTTGGGAGAGGGGCAGCTCCGCATTGGAGTGAGTTCTTGGAGTGTTTGGCGCTTGGTCCTGCTGTTTCCCTCAGTTAGTTGGATTAGGTTTGATGGGTTTCTGATCAATAAGGGAAGAGAGCTTTCCTGTGCCTTTGATTATGCTAATTGATGCTTTGTAACCCAGTATTTTGAGGCTTCCATCTGGGAAGGAAATGTACATTATTTGTTGTATACTTTTGTGTAATTTTTTTTTCTCCTTGGGAGGCAAGTAAGTGGGAAAGCAATGAACCCAGGTAATCTGCAAATGAGATTAAGAAGCAAAAAGTCATTTAAAAATGAAATAAGACCTGAAGCTGTATGCTAAAGTATCAGAACATAAAATATTAGAAAGTAGAATTTTCCACTTGCCTATTTTTGAAATTTAATTTTTTAAATTGTTGCCTTAACTTCATGTATTATAATATACTTTTGTGGGAATTTTTTGTTGTTTTTGTTTGTTTGGGGAGTTTTTTGGTACTGGGGATTGAACCCTGGAGAATTTTACCTCTGAGCTACACCCCAGTCCTTTTTATTTTTTACTTCGAAATCTATGTCACTATCAACATGATTTACATTATGATGTGAGACTATAATACACCAATAAAAGCATTAAAAAAGAAACAGGGTTTCACTAAGTTTCTAAATTGCTGAAGCTGGCCTCAAACCTATGATCCTCCTGTCTCAGCCTTCCAAGTACTGGGATTATAGGCATGTGTCACAGCCAGTTTACTTTTGAAGTTGTGTGAGGTCAGAACAAAGCCAATTAACTAGAAATTATCTTAGCCACCATCCAGTCCTTTTTATTTTGCTAGTGATTACTTAGTTTTGGGATTGTCCATGCCATCTCTGGGTTTAGCACATAATCCACACTGGCTGGTTGGGTGGCTCAGTCAGGTGCTTTGTCTGGGTACTATTAACTAACAAAACCTGGAACAAACCCTTTGATCAGAGTATATTTGAAGAAGTCTTGGCGAAAAGTTTGAGAAGTATGGTGGAAGATGTTAGAACAACTCTTCTTGGAATGAAGAAACTTCTATGAATTGTTAGATGCTAATGTTTACCATTCTTAAAACTTCCGAATTGTAAAATGTTCTGGATGTACAAAAACGTTTGAGGTGTCCAAAGTCTTTTGTGTTACACAACCTCATGCTGGTAGTCTCTTTTGCTATTACTTTGGGACTATTACTTAATTACTCTTTGAGAGACAACAGAAAAGTGAATAAATAGGGATTATTGTTGCCAACAGACACTCTTCTCCATATGCCAAAAACTCAATGAAACATGGAAAGAGCTCTATCAAACAGCTTGTTGAATTAATTATAACATCTTGCAATTCCTTAACAGCCTAAAGTAATTTATCTTATCAGGTACACGGTCATGTTTAGAAACTGAACTTTAACTGGAACTTTCCCCACCTCCCCTTTAAATGAATTTTGCCTTCTTCCCATGTATTGAGCTGGGTATGAGATCTGACATGTTTGTTCATGTCGGGCTCAGATTTTTTTGAAGTGAAGGAATTTCCCATCCTCTTGTCCAGCCGCATGGGGAGGGTGCTGGGTGTGGGCTCAGGGGCCACGTGCAGAGGAGCTGGAGCCAGCTGTGAAGTCAGTCAGTCCTGTACACGTGGTTCTTGTTTGGTGACAAGCTACCAAAACTATGTCCAAGACGAAATTTTGTCCATTTTCAGTTTGAGAACCTTAAGATGGCAGGACAATAACTTGGGGAAGTAGAAGCTCTGTTTTGTGGTATAAAAAGTAGCTTGTCTGTGAGGTTTCCTTTTTGAGGTGTTGAAAGAATGTGCATATGCTAGGGCATTGCCTTTTTGTGACTAAAATCCTCAGATTTAGAAGAAAACACTCAAATAATCTTACTTATTTCCTCCATTCTTTCCACGAGTATATATTGAGTATACCTAGTATGCCTGGCACTATTTTGGGTGCTGGCCAACATGGACATAACTCCCTGTCCTCAGAGTTTCAAGTGGAGGAGACAGGCAAACACTAAGTTTCATGTGTCAGATGGTGATGTAAGCTGTGGAGGAAACAACAACAGGGGAGGGGACAGGAATTGTGGTGAGGAGTGAGGAACCGTGTCAGGGCCTGGGGTCTTGCACCACTTATGGTGACTGACTGGACCCACAAGCATGAACCAGCACAGTCCTTTGCATATTGTGGCTCATTGTACTGTCAGAGTCACCACGACTGTTGCAGAGTTGCAGTCAGAAAGCATTTACACCACACCCATTAGCAAAGTTGCGTGTGGAATGAGTCATCCAGCTAAGTGTTTGTCCTCAAGACTAACAGCCCTCAGGTGGACACATGCAGAGGACTCACTAATGACGAGTAAAAATCAAATTACTCTATTCAACCCATGTTTCCTGAATGATGATAGATACAAGGTATTGTGGAAGATAGCAAGGTAAATCACCTACTTGCCCAAGGGATATACAGTCTCCTATATTCATAGCATAAATCATTTGCATGCCATCGAATGAACCCTTGAGATGGACTGTGAAAATCCACAGCCTATGCTGATTTCTCATTTTGCAGAGGCATAATTTTGAGTCAGGTGGCTTGGGAGGCTGGTGTGGGGTACTGATCTAGTAGTATGTTTATCCAGTTGCCTGGAGATTGTTTCTACCCATTGTTTAATACATAAAACGGTGAAGTATGCTTTCTTTATGAAAAATTTCTCTGAGAAGAAGGCCAGCTTCTGGTGAGGAAAGTGCTGAGTCTAAGACGAAATGTTTCTTGTGCAAAATGGAATCAGAGAAGGCCTTGAGGCAACACTTAGCACTGTATGAGGGAAATTATATGCTCTACTAGTATTGGGCAGCTGGGGCACGGACCCCTTGTGAGCATGTCATATGGGAGCAACCTGGCAGGGGCATTAAGGAAGTGCAGAGGCAGGAGAATTTCTCTCCCTTTCTCGAAGCAAAGCTTTTTCATGAGCTGCTTCCTCTGGGCATTAATTTCAGATTATTACCTTTCCTTCAGAAACAGAGCATCAGCCGTATTTGTGAGTGTCCCTGGTATTGATTATATAGATGGGAATGAAGTTTATGATATAGGGCTGGGATGTAGCTTAGTGGTAGAGCACTTGCCTAGCATGCAGAAGCCCTGGGTTCAAGAAGAAGAAGAAGGAGAAGGAGAAGGAGAAGGAAGAAGGAGGTTGGAGGAGGAGGAGGAGGAGGAGGAGAAGGAGGAGGAGGAGGAGGAGGAGAAAGAAGAAAAGAAAATCAAGTGGCAGAGGCTATTGACATCTCACCAAAAATCCAATCCACATTTTCCTCTTCTAGAGGCCACAGCAAGAATGCATTTCTGGCCTTTCTTGCAGCTAAATGCAGCCATGTAACGTGAGTTCTAGTCAATAAAATGACCATGATGAGGACAACTGAGCCTATCAGCCTGAATCCCTGGTTCAGTGTGCGAAAGAGGAGCACCACATTACCAGGTCCCTGTCATGGGAGCAAGAAACAAAGTTCTAAGGTGTTTGAGCTATTATCCATTGCTGGGTTTCTTTCAGTAGTGATTAGTTTTTCCTTCATAATATTGTGACTGTGTGTGGTTAGTGAGAGGCAGACTGCAGTTTCAGTGCCCTCGTCTTACTTCTTTAGGTTACTGGACCTAGTTGTTTTCACCCCAGTGGCACTTGGTGTGGTTGTGGTGCCTGTGGTCTCAGGCTGTGTGTGTTTTACTGCACTCACCATTAATTGTTTACAGATACCTATGCTCCTTGCTGTACTCCTTCCTCCTCCTGCCTGCCCTCACCCCCAGGCTCAGGGTAGAATCTAAGGAGCATGAACTGACTGTTGATTTTCCTCCTCTTTTTTCTCAATTATTTTACTGCCTACTTTGTGCTAGGTACTATTTGGGATACGTAGAAATGAAAGAAACATAAACGCTACCCTCAAGGAGCTAACAATGGTAGTAACCAGACCACTGCAAGTGGGGCTCTCAGCTGGAGGTAACACTCAATTCAAATTGCTCAAACAGTAAGTGATTTGATCAAGAGCTGAGAGGCACTTTTTCTTCAGATACCATTTATCTTTAACTCCTAGTTCAACCAGATTTTCCCACAAAACATACTTCAGGTAGTCAACCACAAAGTCCAGTACACAACTCTACTTAGTATTGCCTTCCCCTCTGCCCATGCTTATAATTCTCCTACGGACCCTTTAGCAGGCGTGGCATTGTCTAGAGCAAGTTGATCCAGTGCCTCTTTCTCCTTGAGTTCCATTGAACTGGACCCACAGTGCAAGAATCTAAGTTGTTGCTTTGCTGAGTGTTGTGAATGGTAGATGGTGAGATGAAGGGATTAGCATGTATAGGCTGATAAAATCCTGTTCAACTGTGTTTTAATTGTTATTTTCATCAGGGTCAAGTGGCTCCTTTCATTTGGATTATCCCTGTATTGCAGGTTAGAATTCAGAGATCAGCTGCTTTCTTCATTTTCCGTCGCTTATCCATCTCCCTCTTCAGTTTGCACAAATTGAAATGCTCCCATTTGTCCTTATTACTGTCTGTCTTCCTTCTGAGATGATATACTCCTTGGAGGTTGGCATCAGCTCTTAGCTATCTTTGTGTTCTTCTCCCTAGTCCCTTACTCCAGAGCATAACACAGTGTTTTAGATATTATGTATGGCTGAGTATGGTGGTACAAACCTGTAATCCCAGTGCTTTGGAGGCTGAGACAGGAGGATCACAGGTTCTAGGACAGCCTCAGAAAGTAGGGAGACTCATCAACCTAGTGAGACCCTGTTTCAAAACAAAACAAGCAAACAAACAAAAAGGGCTGGGGTGTAGCTTGGAGGTAGAATGCCCCCAGGTTCAATCTCCAGTCCCACACACACACAACAAAAGACATAGAGATTATGTTTCGCTCAGTACATGTGTGACGGGTTAATTGATGACAGATTTCTGACACTGGTAGAACTTCTTGAGCTTGTTTCATTCTTGGTGAATTGTTCTTTCCATGCTGAACATTACTTCCTGCTGCCATTGTGTCGCTATCAATTCATGTGATGTTTTGTCTTGTCATTGACCTCTGTCACCCTGGCCTGGCCTTCTCCAGTAACAGAAGTCACCCAGCACGAGGTTTAAGAAGGGAAAGTGGTGACACGCTAAATGGTTTCTTTATGAGTGTAGTAGGATGCGTCCTAATCTGGTCCAACACGTAATCCTATGGCTCGTGTCTGACTGATGATACTAAACCACATTCCTATGCTTTTCTTGGCAAAAAATTATTTTATATTATATGTACTGTATTGTTCAATCCAATAAAAGAGCAACAAATTAGTCTTTTCCTGCCTGGTAGCTAGGTTTGTATCTTAGGTCTTGCTTGATTCACTGAAGGTTCCGGAGAATTCTCTGAAAGGGGACGCACGCACATCCATAATTAGGCTTGTTTCCCTAATAAAAGTACAGCTGAAATCCTTCCCTTGGGGACTTGTTATGTTCCTTCCTAAAAGCATACTTTAATAATGATAACAGAATAGAGTGGTGACTTCACAGGATTCAAGACAGTAAAGGCAAGGATTGAAGGTATTTTACAGGATGATCTGCCACTCTCCTTTGTAATTAGGGGTTCATCAGCAAATCTGTTCCTTTGTGCAACAGTAGGGCTATCACCCACATATTCCTTCATTTTTAGGTTTAACCACTGGCATTCCCTCCCCCTCCAGAGGAGAGGTGAGTGGAAGGAAAGCTGGCCAGACCTTTTCCCTGATCTTACTCTCCTTGTTTCTTTTGTCAGTTTAAGATTCTCTTGACAAAAGTCAGTGAAGTAGAAGATCATCTTCACATCTTTGATTCTTTGAACTTTCCATTTAAGAATCTGCGATATGAATACTCCGTGCTGACTTGTTGTTTAACCTTGACCAGCTTGAGAAGACAGAGAAATGACTGTTTCTGTGATAAGACTTAGCCATAAGGATACAATAGTGTGGGATTCCCCATCATAAATTCACATTAAAAATATAAGCATTTTTTGTTGGAAATAGGGAGCTTATTATCATCTCTCAGAATAGTCTGTGATGATTAATACTGAAGGAGTTAAATTTTTCCTGCATCTCAAGTCACTGTACTAAATGTTATTCTAGAAGGAGATAGTTTTAGTGCATGTCTTCTTGAAGTATCAGTATCGTGGGTTACAAAAAAGCACCTAATTCCTAATGTGCACAGATTGTTGGTGCTCTCTCTCACCTTGGTGAGTGGAGTGAGTCCACCTTTCACAGTGGCTTACATGATGTTGCAAATGGTAGCCTAAGAAACTAGCCTAGTGATTCTACATGCACATTTTTAGAACAAGGCCTAGCAGAAGGTGCATATTTGGATAGAGAATAATGACCAATAAGTTCAAGAATATGTGTCATTGTAGAAGATAATGTTGACCTCTGCCTTGGTTATAATCATTATGATGGGAAAATAAGAAATTATCACACTACAGGCCTATTTACCTCACTTCCTACTAACTGATACTTGTCCACAGTCAACAACAATTATAAAACAGGCCAAAATGCAAGAAAAACAGAGTCAAGAAAAGACCAAATAATAATAAACAGATTCTGATATGATATGATATGGATTTGGAATTATTAGACAAGGAATTTAAAAGGACGATGATATATTAAGGCGTTTACTGGAAAAGTAGATAACATGCGAGAACAAATGGGTAATGTGAGTAGAGAGATTGAAACTGTAAGAAACAACCAAAGGAAAATGTGGGAAAGCAGAAACTTAGAAACAGAAATGAAGACTACCTTGGTGAGGGTGCTGAAAGTTCCAACCCTCTAGTCAGGCATTGGCTTTTCTGGTGACCAGCTCCCATCCTGAAGCCACCTACCCACCCCCTTTCCAGCCACCCTATTGCAAAAGCTCAGGTGTGGTTGAAAGTGGTTAGGCCTTGGCAGTTCATGGTCTGTGGTATGTGAACCACCAGGGCAGAATGTGAAGGCAGAGGCTCTTTTGCTCCCTTATCACAATAAATATTTGAATGTCTCTCTCTCTCTCTCTCTCTCTCTCTCTCTCTCTGCCTTAGTAAGTCCTTATTGAGTCCTTACTTAGTAAGTCCTCAATAAGGACTTACTAAGGGATTCATGAGTTCTGTAGAATGCAGAGACTTAAGATCTCTGCCTTAATATAATTTGCCCCTGAACACATAAGAATAAAAAAGATTCGTATATGAAAGGCATTCTGATTATACAAATTAGGGAATATATTAATTGTAAACTAATCAACCTTTCTTTAAAATAATAAGTAATTAAAGGGATTATGTTTACTAGTATGAGAACAAGGAGCATATGTAACACAATATTGAAAACTTTCTGTTTTAAAGGCCATTCTTTGAAGTTTTTATTGCCCCCAAATAGTTTTTTTAATTAAGCAGACAACAGCAAGGCAGCTCTTCAAGGCCAGAATCTGGATCTTAGCAATATTTATATCTTCAGTGTCTGTCAAGTTTGCAGTAGGTGTTCAGTAAATTCAGATTGATTTTACAAATTTGTGAGTCTTAACAGATGGGCTAAAGTAGCTGAACTTTGTTTATTTTTCAGAGTCTTATATGAGAGGTTATAGTCTACCCAAGTAGTAGTTGTCATTCTCCAATAACCTAACTTGGTTGAAAGAACTTTCATTTTTTTTCCCTTACATTAACTTGAGCTGAGATTTCCACAGGAATCAGTGAATATTTTTTCTTTTACCCCTAATATTAATGTGATTTTTAGTTTAAACAGTAAACAAAAATACTTTGTGCTCACTTTTTATCTTCAACTCATGAATAGGAAGATATTGTTTCGACATTATTGAAAACATTTAGATTTTGCTTAAAATAAGTCCTCCCTACTTCCTGAACAACTGTCTACAAAGATGATCAGTTTCTTATAACCTAAGAAATGCAAATTTTAATACCATACCATTTTCACTTAGATTAGCAAAGACTGGCCCTAGGGATAGAGGGTTAATTAAAATTTTGTACGGTGTTTTGGAAAGATATTGGTCATATCTATTTACATTTTAAATATGTGTCAATTTCTACATAAATGTTTGTAAAGATACACATTGGATATCTGTTGCATTTTTATCATTGAGAAACTGGAAAAAGTATGAATATCCATTAATAGGAAAAAGGTCAAATAAAATGATATATTTGTATAAAGAACTAACACATTACATCTTAAAAATTGGATAGATTCCCCCCATATATATACATGCATACACTATATATATTTCAATGATAAAAGCCTTTGTGGTATTTTATAACATCCTACTTAAAACAATAATTTTTTCCTGTATGTGTGAATTATATATTCATAGAAAAATCTAGGAGATTGTACAGCATGCTGCTAACAGTAGTTATCTCTGAAAGGTGAGTTTATAGTGGACTTTTATTTTCTACTATGCATTTTTGTATTGGATCAAAATAGTTATAAATATTCAGAAATATATGTGCATTGCTTTTTGGGGGGTTTTATGGATTGGGGATGTAAAGATGCATAATGATGTAACTTGACACCACTCGTGAGGATTTGATGGTCTAGTCAATGAACACAGAAAATGAATATGTACAACAATATTTTGTGGCTATTCTGATAGAATTCAGTAGTATTAAGAGCTAGTTTGATTGAATGGGGGAAGTAGAAGTTGGGGTTGAAAGAGAACAAGAAAGAAACCATGGAAGGGGTTTGAATCTTGGAATATTTGATTTGATATTTGGTAGATAAATAGACAACAAAGAGAATACAAGAGAGGAAAGGCATGGGCTGTGGTGCCCAGTTTGAGTTGGGAAGTCCATGAAGGTTGGCATGATGTGAGCACCTGTGCACGTGAATGCTAAGGGGGAGACAGTGAGGGCCACACACGTGGAGAAGAGGGGATAGGATGCTGGCCTATGAATTGGGAAATTTCTCCTTCATGCTTCTCACATACAGTTGGCTGTGAAAATTTGGTTAAAGCCACTTTTCTGGGTCTCAGTTTCTTAAAATGAGAGGTTAGACTGGATCCATGGCCTCCTGTACTTTATTTTCCCCTCATTTCTTTAGAAATAGAACCATTTAATCAAAGGACATTATACTTAGCATGGGGAAAAACAAAGCAGAAGACAACGGAGCTTGGTACTTGAGCTCTTAGAGTCGGCAGGTGGGAGGTGAGGATGAGGTTATCCCCTCCTCAGGAGCAAGAGCTCTGCAGCACCCCAGAGTTTGGGGTGCACTCGTGAGAGTCGTTTCAAGTCTGAAGATTCTGATGCTGTGCTACTAGGCTGTTTTGATGACTGTGCTTCTTTCAGCTTTAGATTTTTCTCCGTTTTAGCCCAATTTCTTCCCTTCCTAAGGTTCTGCTGCTTATCAGTATTCAGTGTCATTTCTCATTACACCAAGCATGGTTCTCTACTTTGTGCCCATCTTCTTGACACTTTTATTCTTTCATATCTCTTCTATTTCTTTGATTTTCCCACTTTAATTTGTGTAACAGACTGGCCTTTTTAGGGAGGAAAAGAAAATTATAATAGTTAAGACTTTTTTTGAGAGCACACTGTGGGTACTATCCTAAACATTTTGTGTAAATTATCACATGTCAGCTTGATGACAGTCTCATAAGGTAGGTGTTAGCATCACTATTACTTTATAGATGAGGACACCGAGGCAGGCTCAAAGAGGCAAATGCTGTGACTGAGGTGAAAGATTACCAGTTGCCAGATCTATGATTCAAACACGGGCAAGCTGGCTCTAGAGGCTCACTGCTCTACTGCAGCCTAACCTTCTCTTACTTTCAGTCTGCTAGCTATCAGTTCTCAGCAAGAATGCATTCCCATTCATTCATGGGTCTTGGCAAGCTCTGGAGCTATGTCTCTTCTACCAAAGTTTGTCCCCCATTCCCTTCCCAAGAATTAAGTGGTTGAGATTTAACAAACTCAGTAGAGATTTGGAGATTATGATTTTGAATGAATTTCTAGGGATGTGGCAGAGGGAAATGAAGCTGAGAGACTCGGGTATAGGAATTTCACTCGGGTTAGCACCTGCAAGTGTACTAAAGAATTGGTGCGGGGAAGGAAGGCAGGGAGAAAAGGGCCAGGGCCAGACATTTGATCCATTTTCAAAGTCAAAGGATAATAAGATAACAGTGGAAAGTGGGAACAATTTTCTATTTTAAAAAGTTAAGTAAGCCGGGCATGGTGGCACACACCTAAAATCCCAAGTGGGAGGCCTAAAATCCCAAGTGGGAGGCTGAGACAAAAGAATCACAGGTCAAGACCTTGTTTCAAAATAAAAACAAAACTGGGGGGTATAGCTGGGAGGTAAAATGTCCCTGGGTTCAATCTCCAACACCAAAATAAATAAATAAACGAACAAACAAAAAGCTAAGTAACTTTGGAGGATGATTCTACCTTTTGTGCTACTATGCTATTTTAACCTCATGCCAGGGATAGTTATAATATCATTACCTGGAAATAAATAAGGAAAAATATGTGCCAACATTGATTTTTGCTAAGAGTATTGTTGCTACCAAGCGATCAAAGAAAAAAAATTAAATGATTAACCAAATTCCTAAAGACTAAAACCTTTGAACCACAAAATGTTATGATTAGCAAAAATAAGTCTATCAAATGGCTAGGAAGCATTAGAAAAAGATTAACCTAAGAGGTTTTAGTCAGTTTATTTCATCAGAAATAAAATGTGGAAGGTAATTTTTAATTAACTTCCATAGATAATTAAGTTTCATGTAGGTTTATTACTTTTGCCCTCAAATTTATAAAACTACAGGAAAACTCAGCCACTTCTTTTATTTGAGGTAAGGGGGAGAATGAGTTCTAAATATGGAAACACCTGGAGTTTATATAGTAAATCTATATATAGTAATCATTAGAAAGATTTTTAGCTCATTGAAACACTTTTCTTCTCATCTATTGAGTTCTGAAAGTAATTTTCAGATTTATAATATACTTGCTTTGAAACAATTTTTAAAATCTGGTAGCCGGGCATGGTGGCGCATGCTTGTAATCCCAGTACTTGGGAGGCGGAGACCGGAGGATCCGAGTTCGTGGCCAGCCTCAGCTACTTAGTGAGGCCCTCCACAACTTAGTGAGACCCTGTTTCAAAATAAAGAATAAAAAATAGAGCTGAATAAAAAATAGTTCAGAGGTAGAATGCCCCAGGGTTCAATCCCCAGTACCACACACACACAAAAAAAATCTGGTGTGTGAGGTTTGTGAAAGGAAAGCAATAATGTAAGTTTATGGAGATCTCAGTACACATTTTACTTTTAGAATAGAAGTTGAAATTAGACTAGTCCTCTAAAGAGTATGTTCTGATAACCATTCAAGGGAGTTTAGCTACTATATACTTCCAAGGTGGTTTTGTCTATGTGGCTGATATGCCGATAAATCCTAAAGACAGAAGTTTCATTCTCAAGAAATTTATTTTTTAAGAACAACTTGATCATCTAGATACCCCTAACAAATCATTTTACCTTTTTTGTTAGGAGTCAGTAGAAACTAAGGATAATGTCTAGAGACTGATAACTTCAGGAGGCAGCTGTCATCTCTAGGGCTGGGGAATAAAAGGGAATAGGTGCTATTAACTAATCCTAGAAATTTAGAGTCCCTAAGGACTACCATAGAGCCGAAGCACTAGCCGCTAAGGACGTGCTTGGACCTCTGGGGAGTCATTGTCTTCTGGCCAGTACTCAAACTGTCAAGGTAGGATCCATGGCTAAAATACCTAGTGCTAAATGCATGGGGATCTGGAGCTGTTTGCTACTGTAAAGGCTGAGAGGAGCTCAAAAACAGAAAGAGGATTTCTTCTCTCCACTTCTTTTTTTTGTGTGTGTGGTACTGGGGATTGAACCCAGGGGCATTCTACCTCCGAGCTACATCCCCAGCCCTATTTTTTATTCTCTGTTTTGAAACAGGGTCTCACTAAGTTGCGGAGGTCTCACTAAGTAGCTGAGGCTGGCGGTGAATCCAGATCCTCCGGTCTCAGCCTCCCAAGTACTGGGATTACAAGCATGCGTCACCACGTCCAGCTTCTTCTTTCCTCTTCTGCCTTCCAGCCTTCTGCCAGTGGCTCCCGCTGACAGAATCAATAAAAAGCCAGTTGCTAGGGAGTCAGGGAAATATGGCTTGCAGACTTCTAGCTCCAGCATCACAGAGGAGAATGTGAAGGGTGGGCTTGGACTGAAAGACAGAGGGTAAACGATCTACTCCATGCATTTTAGAAAAGTGACTCTAGCTATATACCATGTGACATGAATTGGAAGGAAGGAAAATTGGATGCTGGTCCCTCAGTTCTGAGGATGTTGGTAGAAATCTAGGCAAGAAATGATGGCACCTTGATTTAGAGCAATGACAAGAGAAAAAGGAGTAGATATGGAGAGATTTAGAAAGTGGAGTCGAACAGAAATTGGCAATTTATTATGAGGGATGGGGATCTTCAAGAATAAAGGAGAGGACGAAGTTAAGGACGACTCTCCTATTTCTGACGTAGTCAACTGGCCGGTGTTCTTTGTGGTTCTGCCATACCCATCAAGTCTGCCTGTTTTTCAGTTACTGATGGGTGACTCTTCTCTGCTTTTTGTATTCGATTAACCAGTGATCAGCAAATCAGTTTCTAGGTCAGCCCCTTGTTTTTATAAATAGAGATTTATTGGAACACAGTCATGCCCATTCATTTTTGTATTCTCTATGACGGCTTTCATGCCATAGCAGCAGAGTCGGGTATCTGCAAAGCTCAAAATATTTACTATGTGGCCCTTTTTGTTTGCTGGCCCCTGGATTGTGTTCTTGCTTCAAGTGTTTCATGTAAGCTGTTAAGATTGTCTTTGACTTCCTTTTATTTCCTTCCCTGTTTTTTAAAAATATGTTTAACATGTTAGTGGAGATGTGGAGATAGACTGTGCCTTCCCAGGGTTGGTCATGGTCTAAAAGCACTGAGGCAACCGATCCAAGGGAAGGGAAAGGTAGGGGATGGTTTCTGCAGTCACTTTCCTTGACCATGGGGCAAAGTAGTACTGTCACAAGAAAAAGACTAGTGGAGGAAAGTTCCCCAGAAGCTCCCGGGGTGGGGGCTGGGAGGGACTTGACTCAGAACCAGCAGAGTCCTTGGTTTATGTGACAGAAAAGAAATTCAGCATGCATCTGTCAGAGGCATAGATAGAAATTTATTTAGGGAAGCAAGGAATGTACATACAAGGAAGAATTCAGTCCATCTTGAGAATGAGAGACATGTTTGGGGGATTTCCTGGATCCTCTTTTTTTTTTTTTTTTTTTTTGCGGTACCGGGGATTGAACCCAGGGGTGTTCTACCTCCGCGCTACACCCTCGGCCCTATTTTTTATACTTTATTTTGAAACCAGGTCTCACGAAGTTGCGGAGGGCCTCACTAAGTAGAGAGAGAGAGAGAGACAGGGAGAGAGAGAGCTGAGGCTGGCCGCGAACCCGGATCCTCCGGTCTCTGCCTCCCAAAGTACTGGGATTACAAGTGTGCGCCACCACGCCCGGCCTGGATCCTCTTTTAAAAGAAACTTGGTGAAAGGTGGATAAGAGAAGGTATGTGAGGTGATATCAGTCCGATGATCTTAAGACAGTTTATGGCAGTCTGATCATTCTCAAGGTCTTTACACTGACATGGTCTCCATTATCTGATCAATAGATACCCTGGAAAGTCCCCTAAATTACAGGTTTCTCAAGATATCATATTTCTCTTGCTTAAACTATTTATTGGGTGGTTAATTAGTGTACAAAGTTATTATCACAAGTGAGTGCATTTTGGGTTTACTTTAAGATTTACAGATTTCCCAGGAATTTGGGAGCGACAGGCCTAGGAAAGAGTGGTTTAGGGAGTGGCAGACCTGGACAAGTTTGCGGAACTTCTGAATTAAATTTTTATTTCCTTCTTCTTCCCTTATGCCTCCTTTCTACCTATTTCTTTTATTTCTTCTATTCTGCCTTAGTAGCATTAAAAGGAAAGCGGCTTGGGCCAGGGAGATGGAACAGGAGAAGGATGGATCCATACATTTAAGATCTGCTTTTTCAGCTCTGTGATATGCCAGGTACTTTGCTAGGTGCTGGGATTTCATCAATCTCTTAGAATCCAGTTGGAAACACAGAACCCCTCAGCAAAAAGTTACATTCCCTTCAACATGCTTGACAGTGCTGAAGCTATGGGCATGTGGTGCGAAAGGGTGGCCCCTAGCCCAGCCTGGGGAGAAGCAGGAAGAAGAAGAATGACCATATTGGAAGGAAGGCCACCAGGATCTTCAGGTTTGATAGTGCCACTTCCAGTTGGCAGTGGATTTAGAGGATATAGGGAAACGGGCACCTCCCAGCTCCGTAGTCAGAGTCCTGTGTGAGAAGCAGGGCCCTTGAGGTTGTGCAGTCATGGATAAAAGGCAGCTCTCAGAATCTACTTGTCTGTCACCAAAGTTTGTCTTCCAGGCATTCTTTCTTTTTCTTTTCCTTTCTTCTTCTTTTTTTTTAAAGACACATTTAGTGTGGTTTGAGTTTGTGGGAATCATAACCTTGAATTGGTTGATTTTCCCCTTATGTAAAGTACAAAAGTCATCTTGCATTAATATGTCTTTTGACTGGATTTATCTTGCCTTTGGGGATGATGAAAGCTCAGTGAGCTGAGCATCTATCATAGGCAGTGAAAGTTCTCTGTGTATTTAAAACTCCAAACCGGCTGTCATTTTACTATCCACACCCCTTAATCATAACAAATTACACATTCACATTAATCTGTGTTCACCCAAAGACCTGTATGAACTGATTTGGGCAGCTTTTAGGCTTCTACTAAATAAAGACAATGTAAATAAAGACAATGAGGCACAGACTTGCAAATTTTAATTTATTTACCAACATTCATTGCTTTTGTTAGGTTCTTTTGGTTGCAAGCAACAGCAGCTCATCCCAGTTACTTCAGGAAAATAGGAGTTTTTGCAAGTTTGTATATGAACTGGAAAGGTAGATGAGCCCCGGAAGTTCTCTGTGCTTCCCCCCCCCCTTTTCTTCTCATCTCTTTTTTCCCTTTCTCTGCTTTGTATCTCTGTCTCTGTTTCTCTTTCCTCTCTGCATTTTTTTTTTTTTTGTGGTGGTGGAGAGTTAAACCCACAAGCATTCTGCCTCTGAGCTACACCCCTAGCCCTACTTTATTTTTTATTTTGAAACTATCTCTCTGAGTTTCAGAGGGCCTTACGAGGTTGCTGAGGCTGGCTAGGAACCTGCCATCCTCCTGTCTCAGCCTCCCAAGTACTGGGCTTATAGCTGTGTGCCACCGCACCCAGCTCCTTTCTGCATCTTTGCACCACCCTTTCTTTAATCTACAGATCAACTTTCTCTGTCATTTTGCTTGCGTGTGATCAGTCTTTTCCTCCCAGCCTCTCTCTGCATCATAACTTACTCTAAAGCTTCAGCTCTCACTGCTTATTGGGTATTAGTTCTGTTTCCTTAAAATTTATTTTCAGAATCTGGTCCAGTTTATCTTTCCAAGTGAAGGCATATTGTAGCTGGATTGACTCTTCTTCGGTCAAGGGACCTCACCTGTTCTGCTCAGCTTGGACAGGGAAGCATGCCCACACGGTTCTTGAAATTAGGAGGTGGGCAGCTTCCCTCAAAATCACAAAGTGAGAAGCAAAGTCCTAAGTTATGTTTTGTTTTCTCTGTCTAGTCCATAACTTATTTTCTACACACAGTCCCCCACATCCTGTTTTCCAATATAATTTAATCCTCATAGATAAAAATCTCATATTCACTTATTCTTTCCCTAGAAGGAAGCATTGAAAGTCATAGATAGCTGCTATCTTAAGAAGCAGCCATGGGATCACTTCAAAAGCATCCTCTCAGTCTGAATCCACAGTTTTCCATGATGTCTGTTGTAGCTCTGGGTCTGTCGTGATCCAGTCTAACCATTCTGTGGCCCATGGGCTAATTGGTATATGTAATGGTATATATGTATAAACGTGTAAACTGTACACATTTATGTATGACAACAAGGCCTCTCTCTCAATGCTAACTTAACAAAGAGAAAAAGAAATCTCCATCTCTCAATCTAACTGTGAGAAAGACACACCATACATTGGTCACTAGCCGGACATATGTTCTGTCTAGAAGAATAGAGTCCATATCTGGTGATAAGCAGCCACCTTGCTGGCATCCTGAGGTCAGATGCTTTTTTCTTTTTTGGAGGATCCCTAACTCCTAAGTCCTTGGCTTGTTGCCATGATCTTCTCCCATGAAATGAGTTCCTTAATGTGTAAACATCTACTTTAGAGTTACTGTCTCTAAATTGTTGATTGGCCTGGGTCTTTGGAAACACCATGAAATCGTCTCATTTCTTCCTGTGACTTTTCTTCTGTTCTTCTTTGTGACTTTCCTTGTTAAAATTTGGTTTAGAGTTGTTGTTGTTTTCAAATGATCTCTTCAGTAGTTAATGAAATGACATAGAGTGGCATAGAAATCTCAGCTCAGTGGTTGTGTCTCAAAACAGATTCTTTTCAGAGTTTTTCCCTTTCATTGCTGTTAAGAAATTAGAGCATCCTAATTTTGTAATAGATAGAGTAGGTATCTATGGAACTTGGATTCTGTAATCAAGCCTGTTTATTTCTGAGCATTCTTCCTTGGCTAATTTCCATTTGGTTTCTAAGTTAATTGCATAGGAAAAAGTGAAAAATTTAGCACTGTATTGACACGGCTTGTGCATTTGCATTTAATCACTTGCTTTCTCTCTCTCACAAAGTACAGTGAGCTGCTTTTATATTTACATACCATTGAGAAGTATATGATAAATTAGGGATAGAATTGGAATAGTGGAAATCAGCATAGTTACTTCGTAAATAAATCAGCACCAAGGAATTCTGCAGCCAGAAGCACCCAAGTCATCGGCCAACACCAAATAACCTCAAACTAATTAAGGCATTGGTACTTAAAAAAATATTACTTATCTGTCTTAATGTGCTTTAATTTATTTATCTTAATTTGGCTAATAACATTTCCTGATTTGTAACCTTGTACTCTTTTTCTACAGGGCTTCTCACTCTGTCTGGTTGGGTTGTGCTTATCTAATGGGAAATCATCCCATCAACTGTCTCATCGATAGAACTACCCAGAATTTCTATACTCTAGTAAGATACGTAGAGAATTAGCAGACCAATTATGTACTAAAGTGTTGTATAAGGTGTTTCATATAGGAAGCTAAGCACAGGGTGATTATCCCAGTGTAATTTATTGCTCTCCAGGTGTTTTTAAGGTGAACATAGAAATCTAAGGATTTTGCTGCATGAACTATGAGAGAAAGGCTAGACATGAAAGTTCTTTGAAAAACAAAATTCAGGTCTTACATAGTTACTCTCAGTTTGAAGCCAGTGGGCCCTGAGACAGCCGTAGTTTATGCAGAACCCCCTTGCAGGTTCAGAGCTCCATCTAGCACAGTCTTCTGACAGTGCCAGCCCTGCTGTGCCTCTCCATGGGTAGTGATTGCCATACTTATCTCTGAGGTTATTTATACGAGTAGAATTGCTGTTGCATTCTCCAATATTTTTAGACCTTTCGATAAATATAATTGAAGTGTCCTCCAGAAGTTTCTGCCAGTTGGCTGTGGATGGGAGTGCTGGTATTCCACGCCCCTCCCTCTCCATTTCACATTTCACTGTATTTGTCTCTCCAGAGCCTGTTCCCTGGCACTATATCAGAGCACTTGGCATGTTGGAAGAGGGAGAGAATATAAAGTGTTTATCAAACTTCTAGGATGACTGTAGGATAAGAATTTTTAATATACTTTTTTGGTGCTTTGCAATCATACATCATTATGAAGTTAAGAGTGATAGAGACATACATGCACACAGCACTTGGTGATCTTCCCTCGGATCCCACCCCACTCCTTTCCCTTCCCTGTACATGATATTGAGATTGGCATTGATAATTTCGTATGTATACATAGCATCAATTGAGACTTCATCAAGTTTCCCTCCCTCCACCCACCTTCCTCCCTTAGACCCCCTCCATTGCTCCAATGGGCTTTCTCCTCCTTTATCTGGACTCCCTCGTGGGGATAAGAATATTTAGTTTGTTTTTGTTTGTTTATTTTAATTTTGCTTTTGGTTCAATTTCCCCAAGTTGTTGTAATGTTCGTTCGTTCTTTCTTTCTTTCTTTCTTTCTTTCTTTCTTTCTTCTTTCTTTCTTTCTTTCTTTCTTTCTTTCTTTCTTTCTTTCTTTCTTTCCTCTCTCTCTCTCTCTCTCTCTCTCTCCCTCTCCCTCTCTCTCTTTCTCTCTTTCTTTTCTTCCTTCATTCCTTCCCTTCTTTCTCTTTTGGGGATTGAATCCAGGGATGCTCTACCACTGAGCTATATCTCTGGCCCTCTTAATTTTTTTTTTGTGGTACTGGGGATTGAACCCAGGGGTGCTCTATCACTGAGCTGTACCTCCAGCCCTTCCTATTTTTTTTTATTTTGAAACAGGGTCTCACCAAGTCACCCAGGCTGTCCTCAAACCTGTGATCCTCCTGTCTAAGCCTACCAAATACCAGGATTATAGGCATGTGCCACTGCACCTGACTCAATGTAATGATTTCTTGATCCCTGCTTTATTCTTCCCTTTGGTAGTACCTTTTTAAAAACTCTTCTCTACCTTTCTATGAGTGTATTCTTAGAACTTTCCCAACCATGCTAACTAATTTAGTATTTACACCGAGTTCTGCATACTCAGTACCCAAACAGAAATGAACTAGTGAATACAGGAACAGTTATTAGAAAAACAGAGCAACTTGGATGATGAAGGTCATCCAACAGACATTAAACCTCAGTTCCAACAATAAGACAGGTAGTGCTGGGGACCTGTGAATTTGAGATTGTAGAAATGGTCAGGGGCACAGGTCTAGTGTTGCCAGGTTATCCCAATTGTGAAGAGAAACTAGATGTCTGTTATATGTAAAACATATATATTTAAATATGTGCATGAGCCAAGAAAACTTTTTTTTTTTTTTTGCGGTACCAGGGATTAAATCCAGGGGCGTTCTACCTCCGCGCTACACCCCCGGCTCTATATTTTTTATACTTTATTTTGAAACTGGGTCTCACGAAGTTGCGGAGGGCCTCACTAAGTAGAGAGAGAGAGACAGAGAGAGAGCTGAGGCTGGCCGCGAACCCGGATCCTCTGGTCTCTGCCTCGCAAAGTACTGGGATTACAAGCGTGCGCCACCATGCCCGGCCTATGAGCCAAGAAAACTTATTCTTGCAAATCTGCCCATTAATGACCTCAGGTCTGTATCCCCTCCCACTTCAAGGAATTTCAGACCACAGGTGGGGGGATTCACATTTTTTTATTTTTACTTTTTGGTGGTGGGATTTGAACGCAGAGCCTCATGCATGCTAAGGGATGAACACTTTTGAAATAGCTTTCCTTCCATTTCCCTGTTTCCCATAATACCAAATGGACACTCAAAGAGTTCTTACTTGTCTCAGTCACCTTTTGTCCTGTGGATGTTTTTCCGTGGCCATTTTTTTTCTTCCAGTTCTGAAGGTGTGCAATTCTGTGCAGAGATGGTTCCTCGTGGAGTGCTCTTTGCATTCCACATCAGAGCAGGTTCTGTCTGTCTCTCAGGGCATACCCATTGCACAGATCGCAGGTGGAAGCAGAGGCTGGAGCAGGCATATGTTCTAGGTCACTCACACAGAGCGAACAGCTTCTCAAAGCATTCCCTATGGCTTCCATTAAAGTGGATCTACCTGCATGATCTGTACAGGCAGGCCCAATTAAATTCTTTAATTACATTTCAAGGATAGGCTTAATAGAGTGCCTATTTCCTGATCACCAGTCTCTGAAGGATTAAGCTGTACCTGCCTCCTCTTCTGTGGAATAGTAACTTCACGTTCTTAATTTAGTGTAGCCGGTTGCCAGTTTCCCTTGTCTTTCTCCTCAAACACACAATTTTTTTCCTTGGTTATATTTAATTTGTCTGTGACCTCCAACCCTTGCACATAGCCTATGTCATAATAATTACTGGGTAAATGTTAACTGAAGAAGGATAGGTCCTGTCCCTAGATGAAGTTGTTACCTCTCTTAAAAAGGAGTACTATGTGCTAGGAACAGAAATAGTCATCAAGAGCAGGTAAATGTCCTCTTGGAAGGTTTGGTGCTCTTGGCTTCACATCATTTGGTTTCCCTGTCTGGTGATCAGTGGTGAATCATAGTGACTCTTCTTTATTCCTTTGTCTAATTGCCCAGCCCCCAAGACCTATCTAAACTGATTTCTTCTCAACTGCTGCATTGATTTGCTAACGTGTTGACTGTCCTTCCCCACTAGAACCTAAGCTTCATATGAGGAAGGACTTTATTGATCTTCTCAGAATCCTGAGTGTCTAGTACAGGGCTGCCATATTGGATAAGCGTGTCTTATCCAAGCTTTGGTCTGCTCTTTGTGTATGATTTTCTGTCTTTCCTTCCCTTTTCTCTTTTCCCTTCCCTTCCCTTCCTTTTTCTTTTCTCTTTTCTTTTTACACCACTCTGCATCACCCTTGCATAACAACACTTCATTCACAGTGAAGTAAACATCTATTGGCTCCTGTCATTATTTTCTCTTCTTCTTTTTTTTTTTTAACTGGGGATTGAACCCAGGGGCATTCTACCTCTGGGCTACACCCCCAGCCCTATTTTTTATTCTTTATTTTGAATCAGGGTCTCACTAAGTTGCAGAAGGCCTCACTAAGTAGCTGAGGCTGGCCTCAAACCCGGATCCTCCTGTCTCAGTCTCCCAAGTACTGGGATTACAAGCGTGCACCACCACGCCCAGCTTCCTATCATTATTTTCTTGTTTAGGCTGGCAGCTCCATATGGTAAAGCAAAGGGAGCAATGAAAATAGACAGGATTGCAGGGGGAAGATCCATCCCTTTTCTTCACCCATTCAGGAGAGATGGTGTATCCGATGTTAGTCAGGTTTGCATTTCTGGTTCCAAAATACCTGACAAGAACAACCTAGAGGAGGAAAAGTTTATTTTGACTCTCGGATTCAGAGATTCAGTCCATGGTTGTACTAGTGTCAATTGCGTTCCGATTAGAATAGTATTCAACTATAGATTGCTTTTTCTTCCCTATCAAACACTACACAGCTAGTTAGGTCAGAAGTTAGTTGTTTTCTGGAACATGCTGATTAGAAAGGGGTTGACATTGAATGACAGAAGAGCTGATTGAATTGGGCAGGGCCTGCATTTGCATATGGACCTTGAGTCTGACCTGGATTTGTAGGTTATTTTGTGACATCCCAAGACAGAATAGGGATGCCCACCCTCCCGCTCAGTCCACTCACATGGAGATGTCGTTGTCATCAGAAGCAGGATCTTAACCAAGGCACTCTAGTTTGTTACTTCTGAGGAGTCTCCAGTGAACCTGTAAAGACTCTTCAGTTACCCAACAGGACCTCATGCAGCTGCCTGTGGAAATCAGGATAATTCTGGCATTTCTGAGAGCATTTTAATAGAGCACTGATTACAGATTGCAGGCACCTGGTGCTGGTTTTGTATTGAGGCTGAAGGGTGCAGTTCCAAAGACAAGAACTGGGCTTGACACATTCTATTTTCCTACCCTGTTGTTTGCCAGGACCTGGAATAGGTACTGAGAAACACTTAGGACAGCTGATCCAGGCCCTAAGTGGTGAGTATGTGCTTTCAGGAGACCACCGATGCCAGAGCATTCATTCCCATGTGTACATGTGACTTTACCCTGGGACAGTTCTCCTGCCAATGACTCAGAGCACCAAGACTGTGAACGGGCCTCTGTTGGTTGGGGTCAGCACAGAGGCCTGTGGGTTGGGACTTTGCCAAAGTTATTCTGTGCTTCTTGGCCTACCCCGGGCTGTTCCACTTGGGCAGGTCATCATTGCTTTTGGCCTCAACAGCCAAATGAGAAAACATAAGCTGTGAAAATTCAAGGGGAAAAAAAGATGAAAGCCAAAAATCAAGGTTTAGAAATCTGTGGCCTAAGGTATTCTAGTCCAGGACTTCATTTTGTGCCAATTCCCAAGAAAAAGAATGAATCTGAAAAAAGTTGCTACTGTGATTAATCATGTTTTCTCTCCTCTTTTCTTCCTGCTCTCCTAGCATACCACCTGTTCTCACCTGCTATGGACTTGGGACTGCTGTCAAATTTTATATTATCATGTCATGCTTCTCTAGTTCTTATTTGAAAGAGTTTTGCAGTGATGTGGAGAGCAATGTGTAGTTCAAATCTTGGCTCTGATACTCTTTTGTTGCATGAATTTGGAATTATACTCTGGACTACAGTTTCTGGATGAGTTAAGTGAGAGAATTGGATAAGATAGGCAAGCACCAAGATCACTTGCAGCTATTAAAAATTTAAACTTAAGAATGCCAAATTCAGCTGGGCGTGGTGGCGCACGCTTGTAATCCTTGTACTTGGGAGGCGGAGACCGGAAGATCCAGGTTCGCGGCCCGCCTCAGCTACTTAGTGAGGCCCTCCGCAACTTCGTGAGACCTGGTTTCAAAATAAAGTATAAAAAATAGGGCTGGGGATGTAGCTTGGAGGTAGAAAGCCCCTGGGTTCAATCCCCGGTACCGCAAAAAAAAAAAGAATGCCAAATTCAATAGCCAGATGTGGTGGCTCACACTTCTAATCCCAGTACTTGGGAGGCTGAGACAGGAAGATCGCAGGTTTGAGGCCAGCCTCAGCAAGTTAGCAAGACCCTGTTTCAAAATAAAAAATGAAAAGGGGCTGGGAGTGTAGCTCAGAAGTAGAACGTCCCTCGCTTCAATCCCTAGTACCAAGAAAAAAAAAAAGTCAAATTCTGATGTGCCTAGCTTTCCCACTTATGTGTAATCTGTTGGTAGACAGGGCTCACAAAGGTGTCCCTCTCAATAAAGTGGAATGGGTGAAATTCCCTGAGCACAGCCTTTTATACTTGTGAGACTTGGGGCATCATTATAAGGAAATCTAAGGTTGCCAGAAGCACTGGCAGCAAAAGATAGAAGGCTCAGAAAGTGTGAAGGGGGGAGGTAACAAAGGGTCCGAGTTGTGCTTGTGAAATGCCAGAGGGATGGGTAAGTAAAGGAAGTGGAAAGAGGAGTTTCCCTTGAGAACCAGCAGAAACCTTTGAAATAAGTGGCTTTCATATTTAAGCCTTTTCCGGTTTGGAAAATAGCCTACAAGGTTCATAAAACCACCTCATGGCAGCTGTCCAAGATCAGGAGTTGACTCCTGTTGCAAACTGCTGGGATGGGAAGGAGGGTGGTGAGCAGCTGTGAGAGGGCTTTGGCGGGCACTGGCCTGTTATGGAGATAGAGTTCTATCGTAGAACTGTTCTGCTGAGCTATTGCCAACTCCCCAGTTTAATTTGTGGAATCAAAACAAGCTCTGTCCTAACAAAAACTATGTGAACCTCTTTGCCAACCAAACAGCATGACATGCGCACCCGAGATGAACAGATATCCAGAGAGAATGATCTTTGTAGCTGCTGGGCACGGATGATAATAGTATCTTGTCTACCAGCAAGCAAGGCTGATCAAAGGCAAAACTGTGAAGCAGTTGAGTTTGTCTTGATTTACCTCAAATGCATTTCTGTCTCACCTTTCCCTACCTTTTTCATTTCAACTCAAGATCTTATGAACAGAGGCTCTGCTGTAGTCGTGCTTCCTAGGTTCAAGTCCCTGCTGTGCCCTTGGAAAGCTGTGATCTAGAAGGATTTACTTAACCACTCCCAGCTTTAGTTTCCTCATCTGTAGAGTGTCTCCTTCCAGGGCATAAACATATTAATAAGGATTTTTTAATACCAGAGTCACTTATCTAAGGGTATGCATCTCGTGTCAGAATGGGCGGTAGAGACAGATAAGGTAAAGTGCTTTTAGAGGCTGGGAGCAAGGCTTTCTATCACCATTCTCAGTACACTGCATAGCATAAATTCATGAAGGTGACCACGGGGGAGGCCCATTAAAGTTGGAATTATAGTCCCTGGCCATATCTTTATATCAGAAGTGCTAATGAACATTATTGGCAATTTCAATTGTGAAATTGAGGTATTAAAGAGCATAGTGTCTTGCCTTTTAAACCAACAAGGTAAGGATGTGTAGAATGAGCCCCGGAAATATCAGGAAATATCACATGTCTTCTGTGCTGCTCGCTGCTGTGAAAGACTTCATGGCAGAGTATATATAACACTGATGCCACATCAATTATAGAAAACTCACGGAAGCTTTCCCAACAAGTTGTAAAGTGGTGACATTCTCCAAATCAAGGATTCAGGCAGGTGATATTGTTATAAAATTGATGTGAGATTTAGAAAATATTTTGAAGAGGTTTTGCTCCAACTTAAAATTTTAGAAAATACTTGTTTCAACCATATTTTAGGTTTTTATAGGTTTAATACACTGATAAAATGAAGGTTCTCTTTAAAGATTCGTTATCTTTTTAGTGTTCTATTCTAGGTCTGTTTCAAAATAGAATTCGCTTAATCAAAGATATTTAAATACAGCAGGGCATGGTGGTGCACACTTGTAATCCCAGTACTTAGGAAGCTGAGACAGGAGGATCTTCAGGTTCGCAGCCAGCCTCAGCTACTTAGTGAGGCTCTCTGCAACTTAGTGAGACCCTGTTTCAAAATAAAGAATAAAAAAAAATAGGGCTGGGGGTGTAGCTTGGAATGCCCCTAGGTTCAATCCCCAGTACCACAAAGAAAATTTAAATACTAAGATCTACTCAACAAGTATCTGTTATAAAAGGCTGATCTTATGCGTGCTGGGGAGTTTATTTTTTCCCTTTATTTTTAGTGGTAGATTTTTGTTTTGTTTTGGTACGAGGGATTGAACCCAGGGACACTCTGCCTCTGAGCTACAGCCCTAGCCCTTTTTTAATTTTTCATTTAGAAACAGGGTCTTGCTAAGTTGCTGAGGGTCTCGCTAAGTTGCTGAGGCTGGCCTCGAACCTGTGATCCTCCTGTCTCAGTCTCCCAAGTACTGGGATTACAGGCATGTGCCACTCTGCTCAGTTTTGTTTTATTTTTAATCCATAACTTCTGTTATAAATGAAACCATTCTCTAAGAGGAAACATTTGAACCACTACCTAAGGCTTCCACTTCCTTTTACATGTGGGCTTAATGCTTTTTTCTTCTTCTGTCTTTGCTTCAGCATAAGTAAAACAAACATACTAATTCAGCAAGTAGCGCAGACGCTAGCACATAATTAAAATACTTATTTCTATGTAAATTCAGTCCTTGTGTGGCTTTTATATGGTTGGAATAGATTTGGCTATGCCTAGTGCTCTCTACTATAAGTGATACTCTTAGACCAATATTGTTTTCTTAGTTTGCTAACTGTTAGATACCACAGTTACACAAATGATCAGTAAAGTTGGGGGCTGCCAAAAATTTAGGCTATTTTTGTTTTGTTTTATCTTACTACCCTTTGTTCATTTTCTAAAATATGGTTAAGCCGGACATAGTGGCATACACCTATAATCCCAGTACATGGAAGGCTGAGACAGGAGGATCACAGATTCAAGGCCAGCCTCAACAACTTATCAAGACCCTGTTTCAAAATAAAAAATAAAAAATAGTTTTGATAAAACTACTTAGTTTTACAAATAAAAATAGTTTGGAGGTGGAATGCACCTGGGTTCAATCCCAGTACCAAAACCTAAGTGCTTCATTAAAATATGGCTAATTTCACCTTTTAAGGTCTGTCTTTTAGATTGATAATCCTGTCAGGATCCAGTGGAACACATTCCAGCCTGGTTTTACTTTGGTATTTTATTTCTATCCTCTATCCCTTGTTGGAGAATGGGTACGTGGGTACTGTAGAACCAGCTTAACTGGCCCTTGGCATTTAAACTTGTGAATGTGGAGATTCTATTATCGAATGAGAGATACTTATGAAATCTTCATCTCATCTTTAAAAATCCTCCAAATAGCATATCCCATATGTTAGGGTTTGGATCTCAAGTGTATTCCTAAGGCCATGTATTGAAGGCTTGGTTGGCAGCCTGTGCTGCTATCAGGAGGTAGTAGAGCCTTTATGAGGTGGGGCCTTGTTGGAGGAGGTTGGGTCACTGGGGATGTGCCCTTGCAGGGGATATTGGGACACCAGTACCTTTCTCTCTCTCTCTCTCTCTCTCTCTCTCTCTCTCTCTCTCTTTCTCTCTTTCTCTCTTTCCTTCCTGGCCACCATGAGGCAAGCTGCCTCATCAGCCATCTGCTTTCCACCATGATGTACTGCTTCATCACAGGCCCAAAGGCAACAGCACTGAGCAAACATGTGCCGGAACCTTTCAAACCCTGAGGCAACTGAACATGTCCTCCTTCAAGTTGGTTACCTTAGGTATTTGTCACAGCAACAGAAAGCTGATTAATATCTTGAAACATCATCCAGATGGCATATCCCATGTGTAGCTTTGTTAGCCAGGTTATTTTTTTGGCTTCATCATATCTTCTGTTGAAGTTAGGATGTGATGATTGACAAGAAGCTTAAAAAGTACAACCATAAAGCAAATAAACATGTGTAAGCCCAGATCTTGTGGTCTGGGTGTAGAAGAGTGTTTGTTCTTTGGATATTAAACCTACAAGAAGAATGTGCTTACCAAACATATAAACAAGGAAAAAAAAAGATGAAAATAGTCTAGGTTTATAATTGAAGCAGACATGACTCACTGGCTCAGAGAATCCTGTAAACACAATGTCTCTGGCACAAGGAGAGTTAGTATGGGTAGGGAAAAGAAAGCCAGCCAAGCCTCACAGTAGCCTGAGAGTGGAAAGGAGGTCCTTCTTTTCCCTCCTTAAAGAGTTAACTGTGATCAGGGCTGTTGTGTATGGTGGTGTTGTTTTTGTACTGCTCCAAAGGTGTGTATCTGTGGGAGAAAGCATAAGCCACCTTAGCTGGTGATCTGTTCACCCATGACCCGGGGAGGCAGTTGCTCAGAGGAAGAGTGCCATTTTCTCATGGAAATTTCTCCCAGGCTTTGTGGGTATTCATAGCATTTGTTCTCCTTTCTCACAATTCTTTGAAGGTGGGAATCTCTAATTTCACCTTTGGGTCTGCCAACATCATGCCTGAACTGGAGGCAAAAAGGGAGCAGGGAAAATTGACAATTGGATCCCAATAGAATGGATTTTCTATAGCTTCCAGGTTTGGGGAAAGAGTGTATCTCAAAACCAAAATGTTTGAAGGAACACTCTAGTCTGGTTATAGCGGAGTAAAGAGTGCAGTTTCTCTGACCTGTTTTCTTGTTTCAAAATCCAGAGGTAATCATGTTGACAAACTTTTCTTCTAGAATCCTTTTATGTATAAAATTTTACGCATACAATTATACATTAATGAGCAGATTTTCATTTTGTAACCTCCTTGTCTTCATTCTGTATTATGTCACGGTCAGTTCTCCAAGTCAATAACTATAGTCTGTGGTCTGAGTATAGAACAGGGCTTTCTGTACCATAATTTTAAAAGGATATGTAGTATTCCATTGCATGGATGGGCTATACTGTACACAACCAATGGAAATTGATGGAGATTTAAGTTATGTATAATGTTCTGCCCTTAAAAGTGAATCTGAGGTAAGCATGCATCTACAATACACACTTGTATGTTTGTTCACACATTTTCTCTAGTAGAGTTGCCGGTTCAAAAGTTTTCAACTCAAATACTGATCTCTGTGAGAGACAAATTATAACACTTTCTCATATTCCTTAAACAAGAGGGATGGGCCAAAAATGACATAGTTTACCATTCATAGAAGCACATATCTAAAGATTCTAATTTATAGTCTTGAAGCAAGCTTTGGAAGATACATTTAGCGGCTATCGTGATTCTGTGTTTGGGATTGAATGTGGAACTACTTTGTAAATTCATGAAGTGTTGTACAAACTTTAGTGATTCATTACTAGAGCTTTACAGAGTATCTGCCATGTACTCTTGTTTGTGAAATCTCTTTATTTATTTATTTTATAAATAATTCATAAAATGCAGAGGAAAAATAAATCCCCAAGAGAGTGGTTCTGAACCTGGTTGTACAACAGAATAAGCTGAAGAGGCCATCAGGAAAACAAGTCTTGGGCCCCGACTCCTGGATTCCTGAGTCTGTGCTCAAGACCTGGGTACCCCAAGTGACGTTGGCCTACAGGCTTTGTTTGGAATTCTTCCTCTTATGATATTTCTTTGCCTATCTTCAAATATTTCTCTAGCATAATAGATAATATTTTAAGCTTTTACTTATGTTCCTATAATCTTTATTTTTCCTCTGTAGAAATTTCTGGCTCCTTCAAGGATGTTGTTAGAGGAATTTCTATATGCCTTATCAGCTCAGGCTTAATTTTGTAAACCTTGTGAAGTCTGAAGTATGGGTTCTTGATCTGCTATTCCTATCTGGTTTCCTACCATAGCAAGCCCATTCCATAGGCCTTGTTTGTACCAGTAAAGAATGGTTGAACTTGCAGCAATTGTTCTTTTAAAGTGTTATCACTAGATTAACTTTGTATGTCTATTTTAGTGGCTTATCTGACTCTTAGGTTTTGTTTATAAGAACTATTAAAGATTATTCATTGAAACACATGGAAAAATTGGCTAGTGGAACTAACATTTTTATCTAATTTATTGTTTATCCACATGCTTACTTCCTATGAGAGATTAATGTTTTCATTTTGAGAACTGTCTAAGCAAAATAATTTACATACTTAAAATCAGTAACACTCACTTACGTAAACTTTTATAAAGTGGCTAAATTGACCTCAGATTATCTCCTTGATCTTACTATATGAAATCAGAAAAGGTAAAGCATATTGGTCAACATTCTTACTGATATAATACAAAACAACTGACCACACAATTTAGGGGAAGGAAGCTTTATTTGCTCATAGTTTTTTGGAGATTCTGGGTTCAGTCCATGTGAGGCTAGGGTCTGAGGCTCAGGGCATGGTGGCAGGAAGCAGAGAGAGAAAGCGCGCGCAAAGCTCCACTCTCACATCATGGAGGCTAGAAGCAGAGAGCTATCAGGAAAAGAGAACCATATATAATCTCCAAGGCCACAACCCCAGGGACCCATCCTTAGCAACCAAGTCCTGCATCCAACATTGTTACCTTGTTTCTGTGAGGGCTAGAGGGACGTTCTAAATCCAAACCATTATATAAATTGATTTTCATTTCATAACAAATTGTATGTTCTATCAGGTGATGCTTTTAGACTTTGGAACAAAATTAACATTTTTAGGTTATTTTTAGATTTAATGATTGTGTAGTAGCCTCTGACTTAAAACATTTAATATTTATGTACTGTGGAGTTTAAGGGAAGTAATTTAATATTTCTCTACTTTGCTTTCAACATTTACAACATTGGTTCTTGTCAAGGTCAAGATCTGAAGCATGGAGAAGAAACAATTAAATACAGTTAAGCTTCAAATTCATCTTTTAGAATGCTACATTAGACAATGTAAGGGTTGATTGCATTGAAGTTGGAGCAGAACTGGAGTCCTTTTAGAGGAGGCACCAAAATCATTTGGGTCAGAGATGGTGAAGATCAAAACTTAGGCAGAATAAATGAGAGTAAAGAAAAATTAGTAAAATCTAGAAATATTAAGTCAAGTGCACAGGACTTGCTGATTGGTTGGTTGTTATGAGGAACTGGAGGATTTGAGAGAAAAGGAATAACATAGGTTTAATTCTCAGTGGAAATGCTCTGTCTATGGCTAGATATATGGCTTTCAAGCCACGAGGACATATGAGCTGGATGCATAGTTAGACTCATCAGATTACAGATGTGAGTTGAAGCTGTACTTGTAAAATTTCAAAAACAAAGTGGCAATGCAGAGAAGTCCAATTTTCTAATTGTCTAATTTCTAATTAGACAATATTCTAATTTCCGTTATTCCTAAGTTATTTGCCTTCACCTCACTGGAGTTCCCAGGCTCTAGGGAAGACCATCTGATTCTCTCCAAAGTCTTCCAGGATGATGTCACCCTGGTTCTTTCTTTCTTCCTAAAGGGTGTTGCTAAGTTGCTGCAGGTCTTTGTTGGCTTCAATCCTCCTGTCTCAGCCTCCCAAGTGCCAGGATTACAAGCATGCGCCACTATGGTTGGCCAACCTTGGCTCTTAACTTTGAGGACTCTGACACTTGATATCAACATGTTGAGTGCCTCTTCCTCAGAGTTGAATCACTGTAACTACTTTATGAGGCTGGTGTCTAAAACCAGGCATTCTGGTTACTCATTTACAATGAAGAGTTTAACTGGCACACAGTATAAAATACTTGTGTTGGCACAGCCAGGGCCAAAACATAATCAGAAGATTATATGTTAAACACATGAGCAGAAGAGAGAAGTTAATGATGTTAGAAAATCAAGTACCTGATAGCATTAAGCTAAATAGATGGCTCTGTTGTCACACCAGAGGAGGTACTCCTCGAATAAGATATATTTCATGCCTGTAAGACCATATCCTCTGCCTCCGAAACACCTGCATGCTGATGAACGCCTTGCCAATTACAGTGTTTGGGTTTTGCCTCCAGTTTTTGGCTGCATGTCCCTACTTCTGTTCCTAGCCTCCTGCTCATGGAGGACAAATATCATTTCTACTGGAAACCAACAGTGTTAGTGTAAGGATACAAAAATATCTTAGCTGGGCATAGTGGCATATGCCAATAATCCCAACGAGTTGGGAAGCTAAGGCAGGAGGATTGCAAGTTTGAGGCCAGCCTAGGAAATTTAACAAGACGTGTCACAAAGTTTAAAAAATAATAAAAGGGCTGGGAAGTGTAACCCAGTGGTAGAGCACCCCTGGGTTCAATGCCCAATACTACAAAAAGAAAGGAGTACAAAAAAACTTTACAACTGTATCCCTTAATTTATGTATTGTATTTTATCTGCCCAATCCCTGAGATCACTTGAATTTCTAACCCCTATTCTTTTTTACTTTCTTTTTTTTTTTTTGGACTGGGAATTGAACTCTGGGGGGGGGCAGCTCTGTCTCTGAGCTACAACCCCAGCCCTCTTTATTTTATATATTGAAACAGGGTCTTGCTAAGTCGCTAAGGTGGGCCTTGAACCTACGATCATCCTGTCTCAGCCTCCCAAGTACTTGGATTACAGGCCTGCGTCACCATTCCCAGCCTAACCCCTGTTCTAATAAGAATACCATTTCCTGGTTACTTGGGTGGTGGGGAGACATCTCACTATAGTAGCCATGTGCTAATAAAAGTGGATTTGTTTGAATTAGATGACTTAAAGTAAGGAAAAGATAGATGAAAAATGCCTTGAGGAAAATCAAAACTAACTGTGATTAGTTTCTGCAGCTACCACTTAAGGCAGCCAGCTGTTTTGACTTGCAAATCATATTGTGGGTTGGGTTTTTGGATGGAAAAGTTTTGTAATTCTATCCTATAGATTGAAACTCTGGACCAGGAAAAAAAAAGCTTCTGTGGGAGATGTACGCTAGAGTAACAAGTGGTCATTGTGCACTACTGCTGTTGTGTTCATCTAGTTTCCTTCAAATGGAGTCCTGGTCTTGGGCTGGACATTTATTTTCCATCAAAGATGTAAGACCTGCTAGAGCTACTTGGTTGAACCAAGAGGAAAAGTATCTTGTGCACCGTCTTCCTGTATTCTCTCTTAAAGTGATTCTTCCTTTTCATTCATGTTACCACCTACCTAGTCCAGGTTCTAGTTCCTCTTTAGGCTAATGGCTTTTAATTTTGGTGGCAGGATAACTGAATGGCAGCCTGAGGATCAGTTAGAATTGTTTGAAATGCAGATCCCAAGGTTCTAATTTGGTGAGTATGAAGGAGGCACCCAGGAGTCTGCAGTTTTTAAAAGCTTTCCATGCTGAATTCAGATGCACCTCCAGATTTGGGACATTCTTGTAGAGATAATCTTAAAAGTTATTGCCACAAAGCTACAATAGTAACCCTTTTATTTTCTGATTATTTCCCTCTTAATCTAGGGTCCACTACCATTCTCAGGGTGACATTAAAACTTATTCACTTGGGAAGCTGAGACAGGAGGATTGCAGGTTTAAGACTAACATCAGCAACTTAGCGAGACTCTCAGCAATTTAGCAAGACCCTGTTTCAAAAATAAATAAATAAATAAAAATAAAAAAGGGCTGAGGGTGTAGATCAGAGGTAGAATGCCCCTGGGTTCAATCCCCAGTACCAGAAAAGCAAAAACATACCACACAGTCCTGTTAATATCATTCCTCTGAACAAAAACTTTTGATTATTTCCTATACAATAAACATGATAGTCTCCTACTAGTGAATTTCTGATGATGAAGCCTATGAATTCCTCATCCTTATAACACTTAGGGTGGAGATTTCCACATAAGAGACCATTTATTCATATCCATGAATGAGAAAAGTGAGGCATTGGGAAATAAAGTGGGGTTCACTTTTACACATATGTTCTGGTGTGGGTGGCGACTTTTACTCAGTTTTTATAAGTTTAGAGAGTCTTTTATTATTCATATCAAAGTAGGAGAGTTAATAAAATATTCCACATTTAAGTTTGTTTTTACTCTTCAGGCATTTGCACACATTGTTTTATTTTAATTCTTAGGAGGTAGTTGAAGACATCTCCATATTGCAGTAAGTAAAGTGAGGGTCAGGAATTTTGAGATATACATACAGATCACATAGGTCTTAGGTGTTGGAACTAAATCTGAACCTGGACTTGTTTGATTCTAAAACTTGGGCTCAATAAAATTGCTGGTCTTATGCTGGTCTTATTTTTCCTCTTTTTTTTTTTTTCATTTGTTCTTGGCCACTGAGTAACAGTATGAAAAAAACAACAAAAAGTCATTTCCATTTCTCAACAATTTTTCAAAAGAAGGATTTCCTAAGAGTTTGGTAAAATTATGCGTATCTGTTTTACTTATTTATTCATTTTTTGCTGATAGATTTCACACAATAAAGGGATAGCTTTCTATTTCTTTTAACCACCGTTTAAGAAAAATGTGAGTCTGAGTTGCAAAAGCAAAAGCCATCCCCGTTGGGAAGGCACTGGTTAGAGAATGCCTGATGCATTTGGAAGAAGAAAGACTGCCTTCTACCTTGCTTACAGAATGGCCTGAAGCCACTGGGCTAACTTTTCTTTGTGTTCCTAAATGGTGAGAGGTGAGAGGCCACGGAGCCAGAAAAGAACGAATGTGTGTTCCTCTCTTTTGAAAATACATCCTTGGTAAATTATAAAACCTCCTAAGAAAGCTTTAGTCATGGTGGGGGAGTTCTGTTTGCTAACCTGTAGGAAGTCACAGCATATCAGTCAGGGTCAGAACACTGAAAGACAGGCCCTCCTGTAATGTTCATTGCCATGTTTTTCTCAGCCAGCGTGAAGAATTTGGTGGCAGTGATCCCTGTGATCACAGCACAGGGAGATCTGGGTGTAGATCTGTAATCTCTAGATCTACAGGTACATACTCTTGGTGTACATGTTGATATGTTTTCTTGGTGCCACTAGGAAAACATGCTCCATTATAGAATTAAAACTAGGAAAATTTTAACTAGAAGGATGCTCTTATAATGCATTTCCCCCACCAGGTGTTATAGATGTTGGTGAGTTACAGATGGCCAGGTGTGTTAGTAGCATTTGTGAATCTTACATTGGGAAGGGCGCTGTCATGGTCTCACATCATAAATCATTGAAATTTAAGGAAAATCTTTGATGCGGACAGCAGTCAGCTCCTGGAGGCTAGAGAACATCTTAGTTTTTTCATCTATCTCTAATACTGAGCATAAGGTGGCATGTAGTCGGTGTTTGCTTGCTAATTGGCTCAATTTTACAGCAGTCTGATCAAGTCTTTGAGCTGCTGTTACTGTGTGTAACTGTGTGATTGATCCATATGCAAGGTCTCTGAATACTCCATACAGCCTGCATGACCAACTCAAAGCCTCTTTCTGCGTCTTTAATTCTGGTTTTCTAATTTCCTGAACAAATATTGGTTAGTGATTTAATAATCATGGACTATTTGTGAGTAGAGTGATGGAACACAGCAAGTTTACTAAGTTGCTGTTGAGCTATGTGAAGGCAGGGTTAATATTCAAATTGACCTTGAACATAATAGACACAAGCAGAACTAAGACCATTAGGGATGTACAACTTTTGGAAAAGTAAATATAGCCTGGGTACTGTGTATGTGTAAGTTGGGTGTGTGTGTGGGGGGGGGACTCATTCTGAGTCAGCAACATACTGCTTTATTTTCTTAATTATTGGGCACCCACTGCCAGTGAACCACAGGAGTAGAACATGTGGGGACTGCTGGGTAACATTTCCAAAATACTTAGCATTAGTCAGATACCTTTTTAGAATTCTGCGTCCACATTAGATGAAGGAAAATGTGGAGCATCTGGCAAGGGTCCAGAGCATGGCTACTAGAGGCGGGGAACACTGGAAAATAGGGCCCATTGTGAGAGGCTAATAAGTAAAAGTTCATTCCCTAGTCTGATTAAAGGCATCTGAAAGGTGACTGAATTAATGGTCTTCTGTTGCATATAGCTATTATAGAGAAGATGATATAATTATTTTCACTATGAATAGAATTAGAGAAATAGATCTACATTAGAGGTAAAGGAGATGTGGAAGGGAATAAAGAACTTCTTGGCTTTAAGGAATGTTGGGCAGTAGAAAGACTCCTAACTGGAAGTGTGAAACCATGTTCCTTCTAGAACAGGAATAGGGTGGGTACTGCTCACCAGTTAGAATAAGGAGCCTTTGGGGTAGAAATCGACAAGCTTCCTAGTCGCAGTTCAGGTTGCGCCTCTCGCATGGTGTTTGGCATTTTCAGGGAACAATTAGTTATTCCCTCTTTTTTTTGTATTTTCATAGCTATTACAAATATGGAACCTTGCTTTTAATGTTTTTGTAAGGCATTCCAAGCAAGGAAGAAGTTAAACTGCAAATTGAAAAATGTTTCACCTTGCAAATCAGCTTGGTGCTTATTATTATATGAGTCCCTATGATATTGTCAATTCCAATGTTTCCTTTCCGTTTTCTTCTTTAGAAAATTGACTGCGCACCCTCCTGGCTTGTTCTACAATGAGTGCCAAATCTGCCATCAGCAAGGAAATTTTTGCACCTCTCGATGAAAGGATGCTGGGAGCTGTCCAAGTCAAGAGGAGGACAAAGAAAAAGATTCCTTTCTTGGCAACCGGGGGTCAAGGCGAATATTTAACTTATATCTGCCTGTCAGGTAATGAAAACCAGATATTCACATTATTAAAACGACTTCTGTTTTACACCAGTCCATTCTCAGGAGGGTCATGTTCATTTTGTAGATGCCTGCTTTCCCACTCTTCTTTCCTGTCCTCTCTGTGGTCTTCCTCTGATCCTTATTTACTTGGGTCACCTCTATTTTTGAGGTTGCCTATCATGGAAAGCTATTGAAGTTCAATTTTAATGCATTTTTCAGCTCATGAAGAGTTTCTGCAAAGGGGTTAGCAAACATTTCTTTGTTCATACTTTCTTCAGAGGGGGCGCTCTATCCTCTGAGGACTTTTGGTTTAGAATAGTTCTTGGTATTTGGTAATTGTCATTTTGGCAGTCTGAGTTTCATGGAATTTCTTTTTCTATACCATTGCCAATAATTAGTAATAGTTTGCCTTGAGATAAATATTGGCATCTTATGGAATGTGAGATTTAATTCCCAAGTCATCACTTTGTCGCAGTTGCCTTGTCCAAAAAAGGCATCTGTTTTATTAAGCTTAGAATTCTGTTGGATTATTATTTTTTCTCCCTGTTTGCGATTATAGGAGATCTATGGGATTTACTGTGGATTGATACCAAATTTTTGAGATAAAATTTGGATAAATTTTCCATCAAGTTATGGGTGATGCTAATCTGAACACCTGGGGCATTTGTAATATTTCTGATAATATTTCTTGTTATAGGGTGATGGAAGAATTAAGCTTATCTTAATTAATCTTTAAAATGGTTTTTTCCCCACTTGTGGCTTGGGAATAAATTATTTTACAGACCAGTTTTTAGCTTTTTAAAAAAAATTAAGGCTCTGATCATTTAAGTTTATCAGAATTCACTTCAAGATAGAAATAACTTTTTATCAGAAAGAACATGTAAATTTATGACTTTGTCTTAGATTAAAATTAAATAAGAACATAGTACATTTGTAAGAATGACTTTTCAGTGGTTATGAGAAAGCTTTTATTTAAATGAGCATGAGGGAATTAACCTTGAAGCATTGGTCTCTTTATCCCAAATAAGGATTAGGTAAAATTTGATTATTATTAGAAGATATTTGTATTTCTTTAGTGTGCTAAGCAGCCCCTGGCATATAGTAGCGGCTCAAATTATATCTAATGACCAAGTGAAAGAAAGAAGTAGCCTTTACTAATACCTTTCCTAGTATTTTGTTAATAAGGTTAAGATCTTAAAAATACTTTCATATTCTTAAATTTAGATTCTAGAGTTTTTCTTATGCCAATAATGTATAGAATACATGCCAACAAATTTTGTTTTGTGTTTGGGCTGGGCTGAACATTGGCTGGGCACACATAATGATTCTAGTTTTATTAAGTTCTATTCTCTCAATATTTTATTCGATTTCTTATAGGGTAGTTGAAGGAAAGGTAGATGGTCTAGAAGCTCGTTGAGTTTTTTCTAGTATATACCTATAACTGAAAAAGAACTGTTTTCTTGGGGTTTAGGCGTATGCTATTATCTGCCTATTTCTGATCATAAAGTCTGAGAGAGTGATATGGGGACTCTAACAACTTCATCTCCGTGAAATTGCATAACCATTTCCCCTGCCATAGAAGATAATGACCTGGGACTTATTGGATAACTGCATTTCCTTTACAAATTACCAAGACCTTTAGGTTTTAAAGTCTGAAACTATGAGGATTGCTTTTTTGTTGCATCCTAATGGAGGAAAATCTCTTGTTCTGAAAGTCTTCATCGTTTCGTGGTTTTGAATTTTGAGAGGGCAGATAGATAAAGTAGATCTGACATTTCAGCAGACAGTATAAAGAAATTGGGGCAGCAAAAGGCCAGGCAACCTTGACACCTGCCGTTTTTTGCAGTTAGATTCTTTTTCTTATAAGTGACGAAGAAGTAGTCACCTTTATTTTCCAACTTATGTGAAGCTTAAAGACATATCAGTCCTGACAAGGCAATATTATCAGTCCTGATAAGGTAATGTTTTAAGGAACAATTAATTAGTCAGATATTTATTAAGTGGAAAAATTCATGCAGTTTACCTATTTCAGTGGGGAAGAAGCAGTGGGCATTAATGTTACTCACTAAAATAAACGAAATCATTAGCTGTGAAAAGACCCAAAAGGGAAAATACAGATGAACATGCGTGAGGAAAGTTTGGCCTGAGTGGAAGAGCCAAGAGCTTCTAGAAAATTCAGGCTTCACTGATTTTAAAGAGGCCTGTGTTGGAGAGCGGGCATTCCACACAGAGGGAATGGCAGCTTCATTAACAGACTAAGCAGGATTTGAGTTTCTCCTGTTCAGCCTGGAGATGAGCCATTTGTAGCTCACTGCACACGACAGGCTGTGAGGTGAAAGCTGAGCCATGGAGTGACAATCTCCTATTAGTGAGAACTGCCTACACTTTCTGGGAGGCCAGCCCCTTCAACTGTTGTGGTTTGTTTGATGAAGACCAGCTATTCATTTTGAACAGGCAAACTTTGTCCAAATTAGGGCAAGGTCTGCAAATAATTTTTAACTCCTCTTCAAACAGCATGGCGCTTTAAGTTAAAAAAAAAAAGGGGGAGTGGGGGAATATCATGACTTTGAAAGCTTGCCAAAATATGCATGAGGGTATTATGCATCTAAAATGTCTTTTACTAATATTTCTTCATGTGGATTTTTTCTAGTGTCTTGTATAATTTATAATCTGGAGGGGTGGAAGTCTGTGATCTTAAGACTTATTATTATCAGAGTGGGTTATATACCCTCTGGAGGTATCTGAAAAAGGTGCTGGAGTAGAGGGAATGAGATGATCTTTCCTGGGCTATTTAGCTGTAATTCTGTGAGGAGAAAGTAATCTTTCTAGTTCATTCCTGGTATCTTGGGACAGAATTTAAGTGTTTCTCAGGGGACTCCCTGATTGACTTCTAGAAGGCTGTACAAGTGCTTATGCACCCAGACGCCTCTATGATTAGCATTCTTAAAGTATTGGTTTCCATCTTTTCTTTTCAACAATGATAAAAATTAAAAATACGGACAATACTGAGTGCTGGAAAACATGTGGAGCAATATGAGCTCTCATATTGATGGGAATATAAAAATGATATAACTACTGTAGTAAAATAATTGTCAATTTTTAATAGAGCCAAACATACACTCCGTTCCTAGGCATATGCCCAAGAGAAATGAAAACATGTCCAGATAAAAACTTGTACACAAGTGTTTGTAAGTTTTATTCATAATAACAAAAAATCAGAAATAACTCAAATCTCCATGTGATTGAATAAACAAATTATATTTATGTAGTGGAATACTACTCAACAATAAAAAGAAATGAACTTCCAAGATGACAACATAGATAAATCTCAAAAGCAGCAACATAAATAAATCTCAAAAGCATTATGTTGACTGAAAAAGAAAAAAAAAAACATAATTAGGTTGCTCAAAGACCAGAGTGGATGTGTTGTTCTAAGTTCCTTATAGCACCTAGCGCATGGCGAGGTATGAATACAATACATGTTTAATGGAGAGTGCTATTTGGATTTATGGTTTGCTACGTACTTGATTATAGTGTAGACTTTATTTACAACTTAGAACCGATAATGCATTCAAAGTGTAACGCAAACACCACCTACAACAATCAATCACATGTCCCCTCCATGATAATTTGGCTCTGTAAAATTAAACTAGAAACATGCTAGTTAAAAACATGCTAAGTTAAAAACAGCTTATGATTAGAGTGCAGTTACCTACTGAACATTCTGTAATTTCATGTTTACAATCTATTTTTATCCTGTTTTAATTCAGTATGTGTAATGTGTGATGTTAGCTTTTATATTAATAATGGATAAAAATCTTGCCTTGGCTGGTATGCACTGTCCCCACAGAAAGAGCAGTGGGAACTTTCATTTTTGTGATTACTACATTCTTTTACATATTTTGCTGAACCTGAAAACCTTAGTCTTTTCAAAATGATTTCAGATTGGTAGAAAGGGCAAAATTGTCTTAGTGTTTAAAAAAGATCTGAATGCTCTTTGATGAAATAATTTATGCAAATGGGTTCCATGGAATGTAATGCCCTGGATTAAGAGTGGAGAACCTGGCAGTACTGTCCTTTATCTCAGTGATTGTTAACCACAGGTTTTCCTTAGAATAACCTCTTAGAACTTTTCCAAGTACAAGTGACCAGCTTCCATCTTGGTCCTACTAATGCAGCACCAAGCGGCGTGGGGAAGTTTATCTGAATTTTGAAAGTGTTAAATGCAAGGAATTTTGAAGCTAAGGTTGAGAAGTTTCACTATTTGGGGGAGTTATACACTGGATTGTCTTATTGGAATATTTAACATAATGGCATGCATTTGGTACTCAGTTTTATTTTAAAAATACTTTTTAGTCTTCCTGATTTCTGGCCATGGTCAAACCTCTGGATATTTGGGGGCTTCAGTTTTATTCAATTTATAACTTCAGAGTAGTTAGATTGAGGTTCCTTTGGGCTCCAAGGTTTCAGGAGTCTGAACTCCATTGGAAGTTTTATACCCAAACCCATATTTATTTCATGCATATCATATAGGGAGAAATTCAGGTTTTTACTATCAAAATGGACACTTAAACAATTTGAAAGTTTGAGAAAATCCTTTATAAGTTGTTATTGGAATTTGGGTAGCCATGTTTAATTGTCAATGATGGGGCATAAGAAAGCTATTCCTTTTATCTACTTTCTAATTTGGACTGGATTTATTCTCAAAGTCTATAAATTTTAGAAGAGAGAGAAGGTAAGAGTGCAAGGTTTATTCAATTGGAAAGTGAGTTGACTTTCCAAAAGTTTTTATTTAGGAAAAAATAAGCAACCTCACACTGAAATAAGAGGTCTCTAAAGGTATTAGCAGTGAAGAGGAAACGCAAAACAACTACAGTAATCACATATATTTATTATTCTTTATTACAGAAGTAGAAAATATTACTGGAAATATGAAAAATTTTAGAAACATATGTAGAAGAAAATAAGCATCCATCTTGAGTATATTTGGTTTAACCCCATTTAATCTCCATAGCATCTCTATCAACTAGGTAGGATATTCTTCATTTTACAGATGAAGGAACAGTGTTCATCAGAGGTCATGACCCCCTGGGGTCACTATTTTGAAGTGGAAGAGTTGAAAATCCACCTAGTCCCTGACCCCAATGGCCATGCTTGTATTGCATTAGCACCTCATTTCTTCTGACTTGTCTCAGGAGTAGGTGTGGTGTTTTAAGGGGCAGATTCCTCTCTTACTCTTCAGAATTGGTAGAGACATGGACCACTTTTGATACACTGTCTTCCTACCTCATATCTAAGGTTGTTGATTAAGAGACTTTTCTACATTTGGAATATTTGTCAGGATAAGCCTTTCATCTCTTTAGGATAGATATTTGGTATGTAAATCCAGCCATAAAACTCTAGAAGGCAATACAGTGAAAAACGAAGTTATTCCCAGTGCCTTATTTCTGAGTTTCCCTACTTCCTTTTTAATTTTGTAAAAATGCAATATTCTCTGTTATGCTGTTTACTGAGAATTTGTCTCTTCTGTAATATGTTCACAGACACATTTGATTAAAACTTCTATAACAACAGTAACACTGAAGTTAAAAGGAGAGCATTTTCTTCTGAGATGTTTTCTAGCCTGGTAGATTTGGCCACCACGTGTCAAGTAGCATTGGGCGTGCACACATTGCTAGCTCATTATCGTCGAGGTGCCACCAGCCCACCTTGGGATTAGTGGTAGTAGTAAAAGTATTTGCTGAGTTCTTGCATCAGGCATGATTCTGTACCATTCCCAGGTATCAATCCATTTAATCCTTACAATAACACTATGAGGTAGATAATAGTACTGTTCTCATTTTGTAGATGAGGAGACTGAGCACAGACATGAATTAACTTGTCTGAAATCATCGGTTGTGAGTAACAAAATAAGAATTTGAACCCAAGTAGTTTGATTCTAGCTCCTACTCCCCTATCCACCATTCTCTGCTCTCCTCCTCTGGTAAGCAAAGAGTTGCTTGAGAGAAGACTCTGCGTCTTTCCCCACCATCTCACACAGCTGTAGTGTTAGTCATTTCTTGGTATTACTTTTGTCTCCTACAGTTTTAAGCTTTGGTTGATTTGGGTTAGGGGGTGACAGTTGGGCTATTAAATCCACATATTAGAAGATGCTATTAGTAGATGTATTTGAGTCTTAGAAAACTAATTCCTCAGGAAAATTCACAGTGTCTCCTGATAGAGACCTGGGCATGTACAAATTTGTTTTGTTCAGTTGTGTATTAGAAAAAGTAAATGTCTTAAAAAATGAAAGGGGGATTTTCTTGGAGATCTTTTTCTGTGAAGACTGGTCACAATGATATTCATCTTTTCTAAGGCTTTGTGAATAGGAGAGTCCAACAGTTGATAACTAAGCAATTATCATACACCATCTCATTTAATCCTCACAACAGCTTCTGTTGTTATTTCTACTTTACAGATGAAACAGCTCATGCTTAAAGTCAGTAAATGCACTGCCCAGGGTCAGGTGGCTAGAGAAGGATGGAGCTCAGACCCTCCTAGTCCCCTCGGACTCCAAAGTGTACCCTTCCTTTGGTACTGGAGGCCGAACCCAGGCGCATTCTACCTCCAAGCTACCCCTACAGCCCTGTTTTATTTTTTATTTTGAGACAGGGTCTCACTAAGTTGCTGAAGTTCTCCTAAGTTGCTGAGGCTGGCCTCAAACCTGCAATCCTCCCGTCTCAGCCTTCCAAGTACTGGGATTATAGGCATGTGCCACCACGCCTGGCTGAAAGTACACACTTAAAATTTTTTTTTCCAGGGCAGGGCTAGGTCTAAAACTCTCCCTTCCCTAAAAACAATGTGACAACATTCCTTGAGCAGAGTGTTCTAATCTCTAAGGACTCAGAGGATGTGCTGTCAGCCACTTCAGCTTTTCTAGTGGTTTAGCACGCCAACAGAGTTTTCTTTTTCCATTCTCTCACGTATGCGTTCCAGTGCTAAAACCAGATGGAAACAAGGGAAAGCTCTTGACAGAGGCTAGTGCCAAAACATTTCATTTAAAAAGGAAACTCCATCTGTGTGCTCTCCCACCACACAGCCCACTGGTAAGAACAGGGTTTCGCAGCTGACTCACTCAGACTCGTTTTGATTAGCTTTGATTGCAAAGGTGGAGCGAGTGGTGGATAGGGAGATTGCAGACTAAGGCAGCGCTCCTTCTGCAATGTGGCTGGCGAGGCTCTGAACACCTAGCACAGGCCCTAAGCAGCAGCCGACCTAGAAGGCACTGTTTGAAACATGCAGGCGATTCTTTGTTTAGGGTGATTTATTGTCCTTCTTTCCTTTTTTTTTTTTTTGTTTTCTGTTTTCTTTTTTCAAGGCAGAGTCTCATGATGTTGCCCAGGCTGGCCTCAGACTCGGGATTGTCCAGTCTCAGCCTCTCCCTCTCCCATGGCTGGGATTGCAGGTGTGTGCCACCACACCCCGCTCTTGGGTGATTTCTAAGTTAATGCCCTTGGAAGCTAGTGCGCTTTGAGATGTCAGATTGAGAATTTGACATCATCAGCTTTCATTGTTGATAAGTTATAGTCAGAGGCATTCAGAGGTACAAGAGAGTCCCTAATGCTCCCTGTATCTTGCCATCACTGCTCTTGCAGAACATAAGGCTTAGGCATACTACTGATTTATAGTAAAATAGTAAATTAGTAAAAATAGTAAGATAATCTATAGTAAAATACTCTGTCACAACTGTGAGGCTCAGTTTTCTCATCTCTAAAATGGGAATGGCATTTATATACCAAGCATATTTTGAAGAGTAACTAAGTTATACATATGTTTGTATAATTCCAGATACACAGAAGTTACTCAGCTTTATGACAAATGTTATTATCTCATCACTAGTGGGACACCCACTGGCTCTTGCCATAGAAAGATAATTTACCTGCAGTGTTTGAAAAGCATGTCAATTATATCTATAACTGACATCTGTGGCCCATGTCATGGGAGGCAGTATCACATGATGGCCGGGTGATGGCCCGGATTTGGTCTTCTGGGATTTCTACCTCCCCTCCACATTTCTTCCCTCTTTTCTTTTCAAGTTTGCTTCTTCTCTCCTCTGTGCCCCACCCCTGACAGGAATCTCAAGGCCATTCCCTCCCTGGATTTCTAAATCAGGCTTTCCTTAATTTTGTTTGCACCAAATGACACCCCCCCTTCGCACAGTAGACTACTAGGTGGGATCATGTTGCTGTTCTACCTGTCAGGTTGTCCAGGATCATGAAGATTAGAAGACCAGTCAGTCACTGTGCTTTGAAAACATGTACTCTAATCTCATGAGTATTTGTGTGTCGCTAGTATATTGGTGCTAAAGTCCATCGTGTTCAGCCCTCTTTATCCAACTTTGTAGGGAGTAAGAAATGGCCTCGTCATTCAGGTTCCTGTCCCTGAAATGGGAGATGTTATTTTCCTGCACCTATCTTTACTGGATCAAAAGAAAAATTAAAACAAAATAAAACAAATCGTTCTCTGGGGTGAATCAAGTGCACTGTTAAGCAAATAGCAGAAGTGGGAGAGGCATGATACAGATGCCTGTGGACCCAGCTTTTCAGCCCAGCTCAGGTTCTTGTTTTTGTTTCTCCAACTCTTTCCCGTTACCATGTGTACGTGTGTGTGTTAGAGAAAGAATATGAATGAGAGACTTTTTTTTTTTTTTTGCAGTACTGGGGATTGAATCCAGGGGCATTCTACCTCTGAGCTCACTCCCACACCTATTTTATTTTATACTGTGAAACAGGATCTCACTAAATTGAGGAGGGCCTCACTAAGTTGCTGAGGCTGGCTGCGAACCTACAATCCTCATGTCTCAGCCTCCCAAGTACTGGGAGTACAGGTGTGTGCCACCATGGCTGGCAATGAGAGACATTTCTATCCCAGTTAATCATGCTAAACCACATGCAGAGATTTCTGGAAGAAACTACAAATAACCACAGGCACAGTGAAGTTGCCAGGTTTCCCAGGACCATAAAGATTAGATAGCTAGTTAGTTACTGTGCTCTGAGCATCAACGTGTTCCTCTCGTGGCCTCCTAGGTCATCTCCGTATCAGCATTGCTGGCTGGGTTTCATCAGTTGGCTTTCTGTTTGCTTCCCCATACTGTCAGCCTCTGCAGGTATGGGCCATGAGGTAGATACCTCCCTGTTCCCAGTGCCCCATAGGAGTCCCCTGTGGAACAATGAAGTACCTGGAGACAATGGACATAACCCCTCTCCTGCTGAGTCTCCAGGTCCTATAAGAGCTGCAGCAGCCTGATCTCACTTTTTGGGCTGAAGCTACAGACTGGGAGCTCACACATTCACTCTGGGTTATACCAGCTGGTGCTTGGTTAGCCTTTCTAAAAAAATAAAAATAAAAATAAAAATAAAAATAAATGCTGTTATTCACACTAAGGTGTTGCTGGGTGGTCTTTTGATTCCCTTGGAATTTGTCAGATTACTGAGAAGGAGATTTTATTCTACCTAATAGCCCAGTTAGCAAGATTTCTCTGATGTGTTCAAACTTTTAGAATCATTCAAAATGAACAATTTATAAATGCTTCCATTGTGGGTTACAGTAGGAAGCTGTTATTTCAAAATTTTGAAGTACCTGAGTGTTTCTCCTGAAGAAAGAGTTCATATTATAGAGGAATAAATGACCATTTAATGGCCCTGAATACATCAAACTTCCCTAAATGCTCTTTTTTTCACAGTAATCATTTTTGGTTCTTCATTTCCTTAAAGAGATCTTTCAAGGGAAAAATGGAAGCTCCATTTTTGTGATTTAGTTTTAATGTCTCTGAGGATATTCATGCTGTCTCTCCCACCCAGCCTTTTTAACACAAATTATCTTTCATCCACCATATGTGGTTCCCATGTGGCTGAGTTTGTAGACCTCATGTAAAACTGCATTTTGATGTTTATGTCAGTTTAACAAAGTACATTTTTCTAAGAAGCCAATAGGGGCTTGGCAAGTGGATTTGAGATGGCAAGATTATATCTAGCCTTGATTTCTTGAGATCCAGTTTTCTGTTTTCAAAAAAAGGAAACATTGGAATTGAGAGCTTTCCTCCTTGATTTTCTGGCTAATGCACATAAGCAGCAGTTACACGGGTTTTATCTCTGGTCAGAATCCTTTCTATATTGGGGTAGGTAAGAGTCAACTGTATTTTTGGATCCATGAATTTTTAAGTATATATATAAAACATGAGAAGTGCCGCCAAAATTTTTTAAAAAGTAAGAAAGAGAGAAAGAAAACCAATGGGAAAATCATGTGCAAATCATGACTTTGGCTTTTCAGGCTACATGCTTTTTAATGCTCCTTTTCCATTATAATATTCTAGGTATAATTTCATTGTCCTTTGTTCATTTAAAAAGGTAGCAAAAATCTTATTTTTATACATTCTTTATAAAGATAATTTTAATGGCTTCTTGAGTACTATATAGAGTGTTTAGCTATTTATCTGTTGCTGGATTTCTTTTTTTCCTCCATGAGAAATAGTGATCTGGTCTTAACTTTTTTTTTTACATGACTTTCTTATTTTTTTTAACTTGGTTCCTTATAATTTTACATCATATTGGAGTATAGAGTGTCAGACACATGCATGCACACAGCTCTTGGTGCCCTCCCCTCCTGGGAGGGGATGTCTTTAATATTGGAATTGATAGTTTTGTATACATTCATAGCATTATTTCAACTATTATACTCTTTTTTTTTTGCGGTACCTCCGCGCTACACCCCCGGCCCTATTTTTTTATACTTTATTTTGAAACCGGGTCTCATGAACTTGCGGAGGGCCTCACTAAGTAGAGAGAGAGACAGGGAGAGAGAGAAAGAGAGAGAGAGAGAGAGAGAGAGAGAGAGAGAGAGAGAGAGAGAGACTGAGGCTGGCCACGAACCCCGATCCTCCGGTCTTCACCTTCCAAAGTACTGGGATTACAAGCGTGCTCAACTATTACACTCTTTATGACTTTGTTTCCCTTCCCTAATCCCCCTCAGTCACTACACTGGAGTTCTGCTCATCTATTTGAAATTGTCCTTATTTTCGAAACTCTTTCTAGTTTCCACATATAAGAGAAAATATACATCCATACATCTACTCATTTTTTTGAGACTGGCTGTACATGCTTACTTTTATATTCTCGAGTTCCATCCATTTTCCTGCAAATGATGTGATTTTGTTCTTCTTTATGGCTGAGTAAAATTCTCTTGTGTGTATATACCAAAGTTTTATGATCCATTCATCTATTGATGGACACCTAGGCTGGTTCCATAATTTCGCTATTGTAAATTGTGCTGCTATGAACATGGATAAAGTTCAAGAAATTAAAAAAAGAATTAATGGGATAGCATGAAACTAAAAAGCTTCTGCACAGCAAAGGAAACTATCAAGAATCTAGAGAGAAAGCCTATGGAATGGGAGAATATCTTTATTACCTACTCATCAGACAGAGGTCTAATATCTAGAATGTACAAAGAGCTTAAAAAGCTTGACACTAAGCCGGGCGTGGTGGCGCACGCTTGTAATCCCAGTACTTTGGGAGGCGGAGACCAGAGGATCCGGGTTCGCGGCCAGCCTCAGCTCTCTCTCTCTCTCTCTCTCTCTCTACTTAGTGAGGCCCTCCGCAACTTCCTGAGACCCGGTTTCAAAATAAAGTATAAAAAATAGGGCTGGGGGTGTAGTGCGGAGGTTAGAACGCCCCTGGGTTCAATCCCCGGTACCAAAAAAAAAAAAAAAAGCTTGACACTAAAAAAAAAACCCAATAAAAAAAATGGGCAACCTAACTGAATAGAGTATTTTTAAAAGAAGTGCAAATGGCCAACAAATACATGAAAAAATGCTCAATATCTTTAGCAATCAGGGAAATGAAAATTAAAACCAGACTGAGGTTCCATCTAACTCCAGTAAGAATGGCAATCATCAAGAACATAAATAATAATAAATGCTGGCAAGGTTGTGGAGAAATAGGAATCCTATTACACTGTTAGTGCGACTGCAAACTAGAACAGCTGCTATGGAGATCAGTGTGGAGGTTTCTCAGAAAACTGGGAATGGAACTACCATAAGACTCAGCGATAGCACTCCTAGGCATCTTCCTAAAGGAAATGAAATCAGAATATTATAATTATGCATGATTTTCTTATAGTTGAGTAAACTGAGAACATATATAGAGTGTTAGAGGAAATTTTTGCACTGCCAGCCCGTGGTAGAATATGACTGGAACCTCAGGCCCCTGTACCCTACTCAGTGCTCTGCCATAGACCAAAATATGCTTATTCCAAAACCGAAGTCCACCAAAATCCCTTAAAAATACAATATTCTATTGTACTTTGTGTGTTCAACAACCAGTTAACAGTTCCCATGATAGATAAGGTTGTTCTACACCAAGCTGTCTTTGATATGCATATGATGCCTGCTCCCTACAGGAAGTCAAATTCTTTGATTTCCTTGCACACTTGCAGGTGTATGTAAGTGCACTGCGCATGGGCGATTGTGTCTGTGTTTGCAAAGAAAGGGGAAGATGTATGTGTCTTACCAAGAGTCACCCTAATGTTCCTCAAAAGCGGTAGCGTTTTACTTCACTTTTCTGATGTGGTTCAGTTATGAGTTCATTAGACCTCTTCTATTGTATTGTTAGGTGAGGTCTGGGGAAAGTAGTAAACGTCAACCAAACATATTCATGTTCCTTTTTTTGTTCTAGGTCAGTGCATTTAATTAATGATTCACATTTGACATCATATGAGATCCACAATAGGAACATACAGAACAACCAGGGTGAAGAACAATAACTTCTTGGGATTTTTTTTTTTTACAACTCTAGACTTTTAAAGAATCCATAGTCATTCTCAGGGCTGACACCAGTATTTATATGAAAAATGAGGCCCACAGAGATGAGTGACTTGCTCAACATCCTAGAAACACTACAGTCAGGCAAAAGAAGAAAAGATTTGTTTATTTCTTCCTGCAAATTTGATTTTTGACCCTGGTGGGAATGGGGTTATATGAGGAAGAGAAGGATCGGTGGCTAAGGTAAGTTTCAGGGTATATCTCTGTATTCTCACATCAGGATCTAAGAGCAGTTTGTACAACTCACTCACTCATGGGAAGAGCCTGTTGATTCCCAATCAAGAACGTGGCTATGTCTCTTCTACTGTTTAATTATTGTAAGGATGTGTGTTCAGCCATAAAGGCCAAATTCACAGGCCTATCCTCTTCTCTGTCACTTCCTCTTAAACTTGGAGACCCATAAAGTGTAAAGTGCCCAGTGGAAGTGTTTACGAGAGGAAAGGCTCACAGTGCCATTGTCTCTAAATGTGGTGCACTACCTGATCCATTGGGATAAGGGAGGAAATATTACAATTTCAATGTAAATTTTAAAATTTAATTGTTGTCTAATTTATATATGTCACATGTGCTTTATAATCACCATAATACATTAGAACAGTAGGTCATGCATATCATTTATAAATATGATATTTTGATGGTTAGTACTCAGATGTATTTAATTAGGAAATGTATAGTCAAAGCCAGTTAGAGACCCCTGGGATAAAGTTGGAAGAGGTAAAAGTCTTTACTGTAGTACTAATAACTTCTGGCTAATGGATTGTAATTGACTTGTAAAGTCTCTGGCTTGAGAGGTAGTTGCTTAAGTAGTAAGCATATAACTGCCCTTTGGAATCAGCTTCAACCCCACTCCCACCAATTCCATTTCTTTCTGGGAGGTCCAGAGCCAGCTGCTGTGTGGACTAAGTATGCTAACGCAGGTGAGGGACCTGTCACAGTGCTTAGCACTTAGTAGTTGCAAACAGTGGCTCTCCATTCAGGGGTTGTCTGCTCTCCTTTTGGAGCCTGAAATCTGGCTGAGACAATTATTCATTTCTGTTCTAATATTAGGCTTCACTTGGACTGCGTGTAAACATCTGTGACTTTGCTTTTAGGACCTATCATCAGGTTGGGCCTTGTTTATTTAGTTCTGAAGCTTCTTGGCCTTTTGTACTGTTTAAAAAAGGGAAACCTACATTTCCTTTCTGGACCTGACATTTATTGATTCATCCAGGGTAGCCTCATTCTTTGCTGATACAGCAAAGTCCTTGGTTCCTGAATGAACAATTCTGTTTGAGCTAATACCTTTTTGTACATAATTATTTTCACTTTGTCAGTTGTTATACTTTATATGTAAGGGCTATGTAGACCATTTACTTATAGCACTGCTATGTTAACCTTCTTCAAGAAAGACATTTTTCAAACTTAAATTCAATACAGTAGCTCCCCTTAATCCACAGGGGATATGTTCCAAGATGCCTGGTGGATGCCTGAAATTGTGGCTAGCAGTAAACCTGTATAAACTACATATTCTCATTCATATAATAATGACAAATTTAATTTATAAATTAGGTACAGTAAGAGGTTTATAAGAATAATAATAATTAGAACAAGTATAACAATATACAATAATAAAAGTTATTTAAAACCTATGAATTGGTTATTTCTGGAATTTTCTATGCAATATTTCAGACTGCAGTTGATCCCAGGTAACTAAAATGGAGGAAAGCTAAACTGCTGATAAGGGGAGATTGCTATACTATATCTCTAAAAGACATTCAAGTATGCCACATCTTACATAGAGACAGATGTAAGTCACAATATTCTCTTTTCCGTGGAATTTAGAACTGCTAAAAATATAACTATTGTTCCCAGAAGTAACATAGTTGTGAGCTCAGACTTGCTTTACTCTGAGTACATGTTCAGAGATTGAAGGAAGGATCACCCTTCAGTGATCCTTAAGTGTTTTGCTCCTCACTTAAGGTGTCCTGTCCCACCCTTGGCTACTAATGTCCTTTGCTTGCCAGAGTCTCTCTTTTCATACTATCATGGTTGACCACTGTTTCCTCACTCTAAAATCACTCTTTCTCTTTCCTCACCAATACTCTTAAAAACAAGGTATCTCAGGGTGACTGATCTAAGATGATAGTAAGGAAATAATAGTTTATAAAAACCCTTTAACCCCTTTTGGTGCTATTTGCACACCTTCCCTGGGGGATATGCACTTGCAGAGAGTTGCTACCACCTCTAGTTTTAGAGGGGCTGCCAACACTGAGAGCATTTATTAAACAATTATTATCACCCCTTTTGCGCTCTCCCATGAGTCTATCTGGGGTTGGTACGCACATTATGACAAACACCTGGATTTCCTGTTTTGCTCGTTCCCAAGTACTTAATTTCCTTATGTGTCTGTTGGACACATCTATTGGCTCAGTGTTGATACTTAAGGACTCTTGCTTGGAACCTTTTTGTATGATGCTGGTTTTTCCCTGGAATTTAGAGGACAGCCTATTAAATGGACTTTTATTTCATCTAATTTGGCTTCTGATGGTTTTTGTATTTTACTAAAGTATTTTTGAAAAACACAAAGAGCCTTGTATTATTCATTTTCATAACTTGACTTACTAACACCACAGGCACTTAGCATTATAAATGCCTCCTTTAGCTTCAAAAAAGTGTGTTTGTAGTGTGTGTGTGTGTGTGTGTTTGTGTGTGTGTATGTATTTAAATCTAGCTTGCTTTCAGATAAAATTATCTGGCTTTAAGACTATGCTATGATAATCTTATTGCCAAGATTTTTCTACATAATATTTCAAACTCACTTCCTTCCAAAATCTGATTTTATTTTGAGCTACACTATAGTTCTGTGAATGTTGAGGTCAGAGGAAGAAAGGAATCTTCTTTCCCATAAAATGTGCCCTTTGAGACTGTACTGGAAATACCTTGCAGGTCATAAACAAGGGGAGAGCTTTGCAGAAATGAGTTTAGATTTCCCTGTGACCCCTTTAATTTTTGCCTAGAAGTAAGAATAAGATGATGCTATTTAAAATCTTTAGAGAATGCAGCACTTGGTGTAATACAGTGTAGTAAACATCATAAATACTGGGGTCTACTCAGTATTAAAAATGAGATTTAGCTTGAAATAATTTACTTAGATTTATGAGTTGGATTCCTCTACTTTTAACCTAAGCATATTGAATCCAAATAGAACCTTCAGGTTTTGTTTCTATGTATGATACTTTGCAGAGCACCATTGTCCTAAGTTTCAGACAGGTCTTGAAAGCAGAGTTCTTTACATTGGCAAATTATGTGTATCATATTGGTGTATAAGCCTTTACTGGTGTGAGGTTTTATTTTGTCATCCACAGAGAACCAAGTGGGGAAAACCTGTGATCTGGCAATGGGTAATCAAGTGGTAGTTCTATGTGCATAATCAGTGTTTCTTCCATTGTCAGGCTCAAAGTAGCTCATCAGAACTAACTGCAGGTAAGAGCAAAGACTTTGCAGAGACAGAAGCATGGGTTGAAGTTGTTTCTACTTCTACTAGCTGTGTAATCTGTGTAACAAGTGACAGAAAGTCACTTGACCTTTTGGAGCCACTATTTCTACTTACATAAAATGCTGATTAAAAATTCCTATCATAGCCAGGTACGGTGGTGCAGGCCTGTAATCCCAGTACTTAGGAGGTGAGACAGGAAGATCGCAGGTTTGTGGCCAGCCTCAGCAACTTAGCAAGACCCTGTTTCAAAATAAAAAAAAAAATAGGGCTGGGAGTGTGGCTCAAAACTAGAATGCCTAGAATGCCCCTGCTGGGTTCAATCCTCAGTGCCAACAAAACAAAACAAAATGAAAACTATCTCTGGAGGCTATTTGAAGACGTAAAACATTATCCACACATACTGCCTTGCTTGGCCCCAGACTATAATAAATGGTAGTTCCTTCATCATCCTCTCGTTGCATTTGAAAGCATTCTTCTCTTGGTGATGAGGATTAAAAGTTGTCAGTCATCTGTCAAACAGAAAAGACAAGAGAGCGTCTGGCAGCTGCACACTCCTCAAACAAGAATCAGTTCTATCGAGGGGCCAGAGACGGCTTCTAGTCCTGGGAGTGCTCCTGGGAGTGAGGCACACATCAGGCTCCTGAGCACAGTTTTGTCACTGCCATGTTGGCTTGTATGAAATGATCTGTCCTGAAGATGGAAATAAGCCAGCTCTTCTGGAGGGCAAATCAGTGACAGACGGGTAGAGTTTTCATGTAAAGCAAGGCTGAATGCTTAGGAATGTTGTTAAGTGTGCTGGGAGATTGTGGTATAAGAGCATGACTTGTGTCACACACAACTCTGTTCACATTTCAGCCACATCTCTTCCTAGCTGTGGTCACAGAAATGTACCTCATCCCATCAACTGCTTTCCTCCCTAGACAATGAAGGCGACTCAGACTTCTTTGGCTTCGTGTGTATGTAGAAGCTAAAGGGGACACCAGCAGAGAGCCTGGCCCACCATACACCTCAATGAATGTTGGTGGACATTATTCTATGCTGAGCATGGGGGTTCAGAATCCTGAAAAATGTGGCTCCATCCTCAGGTAGCTTAGGAGTCATGAGAGTACGCAGAATGCTTAAAAAGCAATGCATTTAAAGAAAGAACACAGTGGGATCCACCACCCAACTGCTTTGTGGCTTTGCTACCTGTCGACACCCTAAGTACCATTGCCCTGACCTCAGCACGAGTTTGAAGGTCAAGATGGCTTTGAAGGCATGACCCATCAGTGTGCTACAAAAGCAAGACAACCACACAAACACCTGCCTCGTTATGTAGTATGAGCCTCTTCGTCTTATTTTTTCAAGTTGGCACACTGTCAATTCTTATTTTCTTCTTAAAATATCTTTATGGGACATAGTCTTAAGCCCCATTAGGCAGCAGGCAGCTTTCCCGAGTCTGCACACAGGATGGCTTACACTGTGCACCCTGACCCTGAGGAGTTTGAATTCCCTGCCATTTGATAACACACTTTAGGATATTAAAGAAACTTCTAAAGAGCAATTTCTGGTTTATCATTTTATTTTCTCCATGTTCATTTTTATGCAAGCTAATGCCATTTATTTGGATTTTCTTCTACCATTACGAAAAAGCCAAAGCCTTTTCACCTGGGAATGTACTCGCTAGCATCATAGCCATGTCCCTGACTAGATCCTCCCTGTGTCCCCATAGGCAGTGGCAAAGCACTCTGCTGTGGGTGTGCCCGCCTCTGTACCCGGTGCTGAATTCCTTACTGAGGTCCTACTCTTTTCTGGAGCTGCAGTCTATTCAAAAGCACAGTGATCCCCCCACCCAATTCCATTAACCCATGTGACCAAATATCTAGTAGGAAATGTTTTCTTCATGTTCCATTACCCCATTATCTGCCCATTGAAAACCCAGCTCTCCCTTGTGCTTTTGGATCTGTGTGGGGATCAGTAGTTGGTCGCTGCACCCTGCAGGAGAGAGAAGAACCTGGCCTTCAGGGTCAAACAGACTTGGGTTAGAATCTTACATGGACGCCAGCTTTGCTTCCGCTCTCCATGTGTTGGCTTCCTCAGCTCCAAAGCTGATATGTGGTGTGGTTGTAAACATGAGAGGTAACATGTGACTCACCAGGCTTACTTCCTGGCATGTGCATGCTGTCGAGGGGAAGCTGCTGCTGTGGTGGCTATCTGCCCAGTTGATCCCGTGCCCTGGCCCTGATCTCTGTGAAGACCTTGCTGAGGGAAGCAGGGCCCTATCCTCAAACCACCTGCAGGTCAAGGCTCGGTGCCGCAGTGAAGAGCACCCTCCTTTCCGCAGCACAGCTGCCTGCTGCTCATCGCTGGCCTTGTGCTCAGGCTGCTTCCACTGAGGGCTTCGACTCCAACCTCACTTTGCCACTTGGGTTTGAACATCCCTAATCTTTGTTGGTGATAAAGTCCCATGCCAAGCCGGGCGTGGTGGCGCACGCTTGTAATCCCAGTACTTTGGGAGGTGGAGACGGGAGGATCCGGGTTCGCGGCCAGCCTCAGCTCTCTCTCTCTCTCTCTTTCCCTGTCTCTTTCTCTCTCTCTCTCTCTCTCTCTCTCTCTCTACTTAGTGAGGCCCTCCGCAACTTTGTGAGACCTGGTTTCAAAATAAAGTATAAAAAATAGGGCCAGGGGTGTAGCGCAGAGGTAGAACGCCCCTGGGTTCAATCCCCAGTACCGCAAAAAAAAAAAAAAAGTCCCATGCCACCAGTTCACCCTGAAATCATGCCTGGAGCACAGTGGTCAGGGCATTTACATTCTAAGCTGTCCGCCCTTATCAGCAAGGAGGGCAGCCGGGACCCCAGGGGCCAGATCAAAAAAAGGTGCTGTGCATTAAGCCGTTCCCTTCCACCAGCATGGCGAAGAGGCTGCAGCAGGGAAGATGGCTTTTATGGCAGCTGAAGCAGAGGAGTTTGGGTGAGTGGCTTGTGGAGGTGTTGGCATGGGACATGGGACATGAGTCACGTGGACAGCAGCCTGTAAGAAGGTGATCACTTGAACATCTGTCTACGTGGCAGCCCATGAAACTTTGGCCATTTGGGAAAGGGTGGCCCTGTTAGACACCCACCCTAAGGGGGTCACCCTTTCTTCCTGCCATGTTCAACATAATTTCTGTAAACCAATAGCTGAGCAATGAAGAACTTTCAGATGGGAAAAACAATAAAAAGAACTAACATGAATTGAATACCTATTCTATGCCAGTTAGTAGAATAAGCATGATTTCATTTAATCTTCGTATGAATCCTCCCAGTATTACCCCTTTTCTTCACAAGAAAACTGAGGAGTAGGGAGGCTCAGTTATTTGCCCAGTGTCAGACAACCATAAATATTGGAGCAGGGATTCAAACCAGACCTTCCTGTCTTCAAAGCCTGAACTCGTAACCTCTGTGCTATGGTCAGAGATGCTTCCTAAAGCCATTTCATTCTGTGTTAGGCTGTGTCCCACTCCTCAGAGAACAGTCTACATAAGCTAAGGGGGAATTGTTGCTCATTTATTTTAGCATTGCTGTTGCATGGCCTTAGAACAACTTTGCTTCACAGGAAAGATGGTCCATATCCTTCCTAGTGCTGAGTTGTAGTGGGATCCAGATACTACTGGCTTCTCATCAGTAGCTCTCGCCCATGCCTGCTCCGTATCTGTGGTCATAGGAAGGACAGCTCACACACCCTTGCTTTGCCTGCCACTTAGGGTGATTCACTTAGCAAAAAGGCATTCAAAAGCCATGTAAACATAGCGAAGGCTACTTCATGGAGGTGGAAGAAAGTGTTTATACCACAAATGGCAGCAAAGATACAGTGCTCTCTGATTCCCTAATCCCTGCTGCATTACATCACCAGGCTTTGCTCTCAGAGCATTCCTTTAAAAAATAAAAATAAAAACCAGGCTCTCAGCCAGATTTGGTGGTGCATACTTGTAAACCCAGTACTTGGGAGGCTGAGACAAGAGGATTGCAGGTTCAAAGCTAGACTCAGCAACTTAGCAAGGCCCTCAGCAATTTAGGGAGACCCTGATTCAAAAAGATAAAAATAGAAATAGGACTGGAGGTGTAGCTCAGAGGTCAAACTCCCCTGGGTTCAATCCAAGGAAGGAAGGAAGCAAGGAAGGAAGGAAGGAAGGCTGGCTCTCACTATGCTGCTGAGGCTTGTCTTAAGTTCCTGGAATCTAGCAATTCTCTCTTTAGCCTTGCAAGTAGCTGGTACTATAGGCATGCCACTGGACCAACAGAGCCTTCTTTTTATTAACAAATTTTTTTAATTGAATCTTCTTCTCTCCTCTAGTCTGCTTCCCTTCCCTTTATTCAGGGCAGTTTATGACTTCTTCAGGCTATAGCCTACCTTTCTCATCCAAACCCATTTTAACCCGGGGAAAAACAGAAATAAAGCAACCCTAGTCATCAGGACCCACCCTTTTTACAAAGTTAGTTTTCGATGCAACTTTTTTTGTCTGGTTAGTTAACAACCAGAGTGATCCTCTTTCCTGGGTTTGGTAGCCTCCTAAAACAGGCCAAAGTTAATAGATGGGCCTGTATTCCTTGGAAAAGTACAGGCCATGCTCATCTCCGAGAACCAGTGACCAGCTCCCTGTCCTCTTCCTTCTTACAAAATGGCAGTCCTTGCTGAGATCCTTGGCCCATCCTGGTAGCTTATTCTCTTCTTCCAGCCCTCTTCTCCATTGCCTCCATTCCTCCCAAGAACAGCACGTACTATTCCCTTCACACTCAATAGGTTCTTGCTCTTGGTCCCATCTATGTCCGTTTTGAAGGAGAAGCTGACCTCGGCTATTAATATCAACAATTTTAAGCCTATGACTACCATTTAATCTGATTTGGTTTTTTAATTTATTCAATAAATTTTTATTGGGATCTTAGTGTGTACAAAACAAACATGATCAACTATTTTCATGAAATTTAGAGGGAGAAGAGAGACATAAATTAAATAATCAGGGCTGGGGATGAAGCTCAGTGATAGGGCACTTGCCTAGTGTGTACAGGCCCTGGGTTTAATCTTTAGCACTGAAAAATAATAATCAGCTATGAAATACTGAGTTGATTTCCATGAAGAAAAACATGTATCAGAAAAATGTGATGTTGTGAGTAGGAAGTGACAAACTGGGCAGTAGGACTGAAGGAGTTTGATAGGGATATTGGGAAGGGTTGAGCAGCAGGTAAGGGTGTCCCAGGCAGAGCCCCCAGGCAGAGCATGGCAGCCGTAAGGAATTAGAAAGAAGGTACAGGGGGAGGAAGGGAGAGTGGTAGACATTGAGGGAGGCTGGTAACAGCTCCCAAAGAAGTTCACATCCTCACCCCAAGAACCTGTGGATTATACCATATTTGGAAAAGTGACTTTTGCAAATGTAGTTAAAGATTTTAAGATGATCCTGGTGGCCTTAAATGCCACCACATGTATCTTTTTAAGAGAAAGGTAAAGGGAGATGAGACACACACGCAGAGGAGAGGGAGAGGTGAGGTTGGAGCAGAGGCTGGGGTTATGTAGTCACAGGTAGGAATGTCGGCAGCTATCAGAAGCTAGCGGGGAGGGGGCAAAGAACAAATTTCCAGCTGGAACCTCTGGAGGGGATGTGACCAGCTCACAACTTGATTTTGGACTTCTGGCCCTTAAAACTGTGAAAAAAAACAACAACAAACGTATGTTGTTTTAAGCCACCCAGTTTGTGCTAATTTATTCTAGCAGCCACAAACTCTTCCCCTCTGAGATCCCACATTATCAGTGCCCAATTTTGACATTTATACAAGGTCCATTTCTTTATACATCTTAGAATGCTGTGAGAGACAAAGAAGACATTGTTCCCACCCTCGTGTCCACCACAGATTTAACAGAAATTTAAGCAGGAACATGTCTCTGTGTTAAGCATTTACACATGCTCACAGATCTATGGAGAAAGAAAGTGTATTTGGGGTATCTCATTCTCAAAAGCAACCCGATGTGGTTTCCTCCTCCAGACTGGAATGCTCTTTGGTCACATCTTTTTTTCAATTTTACTTGTTGATCAATACTTGTTGACAATATTAAGCAAATCAAGAGAGAGAGCATACATTTTTTTTTTTCTCCTGTGCTTAGTGTGATGAGGTCCTTATCTCCTTCTTGGTGTATTATTTTTCCTTGAATATGAATAGTTTAAAATCCTTCAACCCAGAATTTTTGTTCTAATGATAAAGGAAGTTTTAATTGTGGGGTTGGAATTAAATTTTCATGATTCAAAACATTAAATGCTGGTTGCAGAGCATGAAGAGAATCCTGTCCCTTTAGAAATGTGGTTTTAACTAGAGTAACTCAAAAAGAGAACTATGAAATGGTATGTTGGATTAACACTTCAGTTTTTTGCTTTTAGTTGGGCAAAATATTAGCAATGAATTTTATAGAGGTTTAGAAAAAATATATGCTATTAGTAGATGAATATATGATAAGTATGTTCATCCTGATAGATATTAACTATTTGTATGCATTTACTTAAGTACTCCCTTCAAACTCTACAAGTCTAAAATATATGTCTTGATGGGATTTTCTGAGTGATTATTACTTTAATCTTTTTATGGAAAGTTGTAACTATGCAACAATAATGTAACGATTTCCCATAAACTCATCATCTCATTTCTATAATTAACTCTATGTATCATATTACATTAATTTCCAATCCACTTTCCCTCACTGGATTATTTTTAGGTAATACTATTATTCCATTTTTTCATATTTTACCAGTATCTATTTAAAAGAAAAGAACTTTTAAAAATACAATTTAAATACTAATGTCACAACAAATTCCTTAATGTCAAATATTGAGTCAGTGTCCAACTTCCCCAGTTACCCCATATGTAATTATATGTAAATTCAAAGAAAGTGTAAAACTTTTTTCCAGACAAAATGTATTTGTTTCAAAAGAATGAAACCTATTTTATAATAGCAAAAAGACTAAAATATAGAAAATAATCTATGGTCCCTTGAGTTTGGCAATTGTACAAAAAGAAATAGAAATATATAATTACGTATCTTGACATTTTTATCAGATTATGACAACATTTTTATCAGATTATGACAAAATATTTTAAAGAAGAAATGAGAAAAAATTGTAAAGCAACATGATGTAATAGAGTTGCTGGACATTTAGGTATATATAAGAGAATATATTTTTCAAGTAGAAAAGTTGCATATCTAGAAAAGTTCAGCATGTCCTATTCTAGAAGATAAAGATCCACAGCTGGCCACCATATCCACAGGTTCCATATCTGCAGATTCGACCAACCTCAGGTTAAAATTGTTTGAGGAGAAGAGAAATTGCATCTGTACTAAAGACATACGGATTTTTTTTCCTTGTCATTATTATTCCCTAAACAATATACTAGGCTGGGCGTGGTGGTGCACACCTGTAGTACCAGTACCTAGGAGAGTGAGACAGGAGGGTTGTAGGTTCCAGCCTACAATCCAGCCTTAGCAACATATCGAGACTTTCAGAAACCTAGCAAGACCCTGGAGGTAGAATGCCCGTGGGTTCAATCCCCATTACCCCCCCCACACACACACACACATGAACAAAGAAAATAAAAATATATACTATAGCAACTTTTTATGTAGCAATTACATTGTATTAGGTATTATAGGTAATATAGAGATGATTTAAGGAATATGAGAGGATGTGCGTATCACCAGTGAGTCTTGGAACTAATCCTCTGAGGATACCAAGGGGCAAATGTACCCTGTGTATATTGACAAAGGATATCACTATTTTGATTTTTAGTACCATAGTTTAGATTTGCCTGAAATCTTTAGTTTAGTTTAGAACTTTCCATAAATGGGATCTTAGAGCTTCTTCCTTTCAAAATCATTCATGATATTCCTGACCCCTATTGTTGCATGTAGCTACAGTCTGTCATCATTGCTGAATAGAATTCTGTTGTAAAAGTGTACCACCATATTTCATTCTAATATTGATTGCCATTTAGACCTTTTCTAGGGTTTGATCATTATAAATATGTTATGCTGCTATGAACATCCTGGGACATACATGTCTTTTCATGATTATACTCACATATTTCAGTTAGGTCCGTATTAGGAATAGAATTGTTAGGTTGGAGAGTTTGCACCTGTTCAGCTTCAGTGAATACTGCCAAACAGATTTCCACAAGGTGGTACCAGTTCACACTCTTACCAGCAGTGTACAAAGTGCCAATAGCTCCACACATGTGGTCATTTTTAAATTTAAATTATTTAGTAGGCAGGGAAGGTTACCAAATGAATCTGTTCAGTTGAAATTGGACAGGTATTACTATTTGTATTAATCTAAAATATTAATGAAATAGATTTTAGCCAGATTAAAGACAGTTTTCTCATTCACTTTCTTTTTTTTTTTTTTGCGGTGCTGGGGATTGAACCCAGGGGCATTCTACCTCCGAGCTACACCCCCAGCCCTATTTTTTATTCTTTATTTTGAAACAGTGTCTCACTAAGTTGCAGAGGGCCTCACTAAGTTGCTGAGGCTGGCTGCGCACCTGGATCCTCCGGTCTCAGCCTCCCAAGTACTGGAATTACAAGCATCCGCCACCATGCCCGGCTTCTCATTCACTTTCTATGAGATATTTCTATTTATAAATTATCTACCTCTGTTAATAACTATCTTCTGTGTGTATCTATTTATCATCAGTATGAGGATAATTGAGAACGGTTTGCCTTGATTCCTTTGGGAAGGACTCTTGGCAGTCTAAAACATCATTGATATGGCGCCTCCTTTCTTTTCAAGGCCAGTTAGTTTTTAACTCAAGCACCCACCTCTCATCTCTTTAGTTGTCTATGTTACTCTTCCACGAAATCTTCTTTAGTTTCTGCATGTCTCTGAAACTATGCAGACTAAAGAAAATTTTAAACTTGAGAAGAGCTCATTGCTCACTTAGGAGAAAAAGCTCACCTCTAGCCCATGTATTTTAGACTTCTTTTAGTGTTTTTAGATGTTAAAATGATGGTGTTGTGTGATGAGGTATCCAGCTGGAACCAGCTTTTGTCTATAAGGTAAAATACCTCCACTCTAATGGTGCTTACTCTAGTCTGTTTCCTGTTGAATTTAGTTCAGTTGGAGGCATGCCTTTCTCCTCATTTAGTTCAGTTGGAGGCATGCCTTTCCCCTCATAGTTACTTTTGGTTCTTTCTTCATCTTTCCAGCTACTCTGTGTGCTTTCCTATCCCCCACTGATGTCATCAACTGTGGTCACTGGGTATTTAGACATGCACCAAGGTATTAGAAAGAAACTAGAGTTGGTTTTAGATAACTACTAGATCTTACTCGCCATTTCATGCTGTGGAATACAGGTTTCTGTAAAATGGGAAGAGCCCAGCTTGCTCGTTCAGTAATTGAATTCTGTATGTTGTTTCTGGGTAATTAATAACCAACCACACTAGTTCTGTCTTAATTATGTGTGACAGAATCAATGACATTTCTTTTTTTTTTTTTTACTTTGAGACAGGATATTCTCTTTTACTCTAACACCTTCTATTAATTTTTGAAAGTATTGTTAAGGATAAATGCTGCAGTTTATTGGTCTTGAGTTAATCTAGAAGACCCCCTATTGAGGTGGGAATAAAAGAGGAGAAAATAGTAGGCTAAGAATCATTAAAGATGCTATCTCCCACTCATGGAATAAATCAGTTCTTACTTGCTCTTTCCATTTCTAGAGACTTCCCTAAGCTCAAAAAATCATCTCTCTGAGTGTAATGTCAGGTGGCCTCTCTTTGGACCATTAACAGAGTCTCTTTCTGTGTGAGACACTCCACATCACAGGGCTTTGGAGATCTGCCCTACAGCCCGAGTTCCTGACACTTCCCAGAGATTTTTTTCTGTGAGGCATCAGATCCCTGTACTTTGAAAGGTAATGAAAGTTTCATTAAAGAGCATGAAGTCACTGAGCATGGTGGCACATGCCTGTAATCCCAGTACTTGGGAGGCTGAGACAGGAGGATCACAGGTTCGGGGACAGCCTCAGCAAGTAGTGAAACTCTCATCAACCTAGCAAGATCCTGTTTCAAAAATAAAAATAAAATAGGTCTGGGAGTATAGCTCAGAGGTAGAATGCCCCTGGGTTCAATCCCCAGTACCACACACAAAAATAAATAAATAAATAAAGAGCATGAAGTCAGGACCTTTCACAATCAGCACAGTGCTGCCTTGTGGATTCTTTGGCTCCAGGTGCTGGACAATGCCAATGTTTAGGAGTCTTTTTTTTTTTTTTTGGTGCTGGAAATTAAACCTAGGGGCATTCAACCCCTGAGCTACACTTCCAGCCCTATTTTATTTTAATTTTTAGTTTGAAACAGAGTCTTATGAAGTTGTGGATGGCCTCACTAAGTTGCTGAGGCTGGCTGTGAACCTGCGATCCTCCTGTCTCGGCCTCCCAAATACTGGAATTACAAGCGTGCGCCACCACGCCTGGCTTACTTTTTAACTGTCCCCCCTATGGTTTCACAAATGGATCTTTACAAAGTTTAGAGCTATTTCAAAGAGTAGATCCTTTTCAAGCATTTTTGTTTTCTCCAGAGGGAAGTGGGATTTGACACTTTTTCTCACTTTCAATTTCCATGGATATGTGCCTTCCAAGGAATACTAGGACAAAGGATAATGCACATGGCAACTTACTTTTCATTAAATTAATGTTCATTTTTATATTGAAAACTGATCAACCGGAGCTAAGAAACTGTTAATCACTAATGAAAATCTGAGTGGTCTTCTGGAAGGCAGACGTCAACCTGTGAAGAAATAGGAGTTTATATAACAAGATGGTACTTCCTAGTGTGCATCTTTATAAATAAAAAGCACATTTTGAGAAGTGGCACATGGTGAGAAGGTGTTGTCTTAGACTGTTTGGAAGTGGTGAGAGGCAATGTGTGGACTTGGGCTCTTTTTTATGTCATTAAACGTTAGCTATAGTATACATTCTTATCCAATCACTGCCTATTTACTATTCAAACAGTTCAGTCCCAGCCTTTATTTTCTGTCAGTTTTCCCCCATGTGTAAAGAATGCTCGGTGTCTAAGAATGGAAGTTTTGTTTGTGGAAATGTCTCTGTTTTGTGTGGCTGATGCATGATCTTCTTCCTCCCACTCCTGGCTTCTTCCCACTGGCGTTGGCAGTGTCTGTTCTTCCTGGTAATTGGTCTTTGCGTGCCATTCCTGGGAATATGTGCACTGTGCTGTGCTCCTAGCATTCTGTTGAAATTATTCTGGCTTTTCTCATTTACTCTCCATTGCTGACTCTGTCACCACATTTGTGCTCCTTGGTCCTTATTTCCTTCCAAAAGCCATCTGTGTTCCCTGCTGTGGGCTGTTCCCATCGTGGCTGTCAGTGCTGTGTGAGCAGAAGCCACAGCTTCTTCTTCAAACCAACTTGGTCCCAGAGAAGCAGAAAACTGTGAATTCCTTTTGCTTTCCCTTCACATTTGGAGCTCTATGTTAATATTATGTTTCTCCTTTGCTTTCTGTTGCAAAAGACCTATCTCATGTTGTCAGTCAAGATTAAATAGTTTGGGGAGACCTTTACTGATAGATGGACCACTTTTGATTTACCAAGTTAGTAAGCACTCGGCTCTGATTGATAGTAGTCTGCCGTGATTTCTGTCTTCACTTCCTTGGGTTGTCTCTTCCAAGCAATTTCTCAGTTTCTGATATTATGTAGCTTTTTGTTTTAAGTTACAAAGCACTAGTCTCTTGATCCAACTGCCATAAATCCCGACCCCATTCATTTCGATCTTCTGACTCCTTTTAAAGGCCATTCCCTTCATTTGTAGTCTCTATCTCATACCCTGTGCTTCCTCAAGATCAGTGCTTCCCTGGTTATCTTGCCTCCAACCTGCTCTTTGAAACTGTTCCCATAATCATATCAACAGTGCTTTTGTATATCTCATTAGGAAGACTATCCATTCAGAACTCCAAGCCCCCTACTGACTTCTCTTCTTAGCCTGCCTTCCTTGGAGAGATACCTGCACTTGCCTTGAGCACTGGCCAGTCCCTCCTTCCCCCTTCAGCCCACTTCAGTCTGCTGAGACCCTCCCCACTCGACTCTTGCTCCTGAAGTGTTCGTGGGGAGCTCCTGTGCTGCCTAATCCAGTGGCTGCCTTCCCATCCTCCTTCACCCCATCTCTGAGTAGCACTCAACACAGTCAACCTGCTCTGCCTTAAAGCCATTTCTCCCTTGGCATCGGACTCACCGTGTTTTCTCCTGGTTATCCTTCCACCCTGTCACTTGCTTTTGTTTTTGTCTCTGTTGCAGATCTCCTGCACCTTAATTCTGAACTTTGGAGACTCCTGGAACTCTGTTCTGCGCCCTCTTCTTTCAACACTTTCCCTCTTTTTCTATGTTGTCAATGTTGACATCAATACATACTGGGAGCTATTATTTCTAGTACTATTATATTTACATTGTAGGGTAGTTATAAGAATAAAATAAGAATTCACATAAACTGCCAAGAATACAGAAAATATACCATAAATGCCACTACTCTTACATTTTTATTATCTTTTTTCTCATAGATTTGTATAAAGATTATTTGTTCAGAGATAGAATAGTTGAATTAATTTTTCTTTGGTTTCAAACATTTAACATCTTGATTTTCTACTAGGTATTAATTGCCACATGCTCCCTCTAAGAAGGTACATGTTTCACTCCTCCATACATTGGCAGAAATATTTTAAGATCATTTGCTTTGACCCATCTTCATCATTATTCTACTCTCTTGACTTCAACCCTTTTAATTATTTTTAAATACAGTGTGTGTCTCTGAAAGTCACCCTGTTACTAATTCTAGGGAGAAGTTGTAAGATTATGTTTATAGTTGAGTTGCTTTTGTGAAAAAGTCAATGAGATAGTATCCATTTTTAATATACAGAAAGCTCATAGAATAACACTTAGCAATACTCGATGTTTGATAAATATCAACTATTGCTATTATTTTAAAATTCTTATTATTTTGCAACATGGGAAACTCCTTCAAGGAAGGATGCATTCATTTGATTATGGACATAGTGGCAGTGATGATCTGACCTGCCTTCTCTGTAAGGTAGTTACAGAATGTTCTCGGGTGTAGTTAGAAGGCTGACCAGTTCAGAACAATGTGAAGTGCTCAGGAAATAGCAGATTCCTGGGGTCCAACACAACAGATTTGCCAAGCCATCATCTGTGGGAGTAGGAGCCTGGAGTCTGCTTAATAAATTTTCCTGGTTGGTTCCTATATATATATGCTAAAATTTGAGGATTATTTTTGCACTTAATATATTGTGAACCCTTGCAGGCATAATATCTTTTAAGACATCATAAATGGAGGCGTTACTTGGTTCGTGGGTCATTAAATTACAGACTTTAGAGAGCACTGAGTCCATTACCTTCATGTTGCCAATAGGAAATAGGAGCCTCATTGGAAGAAACTCCTTCTCTAAGTTCATACCCTTTGCTAGTGGCACAATCAAGGCTAACATTCAGGCCTCCTGGATCCCAGTTCTGTTCTCTTTCCACACCCTAAACAAACTCCCCGTGCCCATATAACAGCCCAGAAGGCTTCCAGTATGCTTTCCGTAAAGCAGCAGAGGGGACTGTCCTAGTGCAAAACAGATGGAGAAGGCAGTGAAAGGAAGTAGAGTGATCACAGAATAAGATCACCCAAGAGGACGATGATCCAGATGCAGTAAAGAGCTTAGGTTTTACCATTGGAAGATTTAAGAAAACAAGAAAGGAGATTATTTATAAAAAAAAATAGAGGAGAGAAAAGATAGGAAAAACTAGGGTAGGAATAAAATGGATAGATGTTTGTTTGTGCTGTAAGTATCCATAGTCTAGCTAGGTAAACCTACAGTACTAGACAAAAAGATCCCAAAGGCCCTTCTAGGTCCAGCCTCTCCTGCTTAGATCTGAATGTGACAAAACACTCAGTGCAGTGAGGTCTGTCCAGGGCACTCTGGTTTTCCCTGGGGAGCACTGTGGGCTTCCAAGGAAACCCTCCCTGTTGCTCCCTGTATACTCCCAGCAAAGCCTGGCCGTGCAGGTGCATGCAGATGGGTGAGGGTAGTACAAACCTGATGTGGTTAAACATAACTTTAATTAGAAAAAACCCTTGGAGGGTTTTTTGAGAATTTTATTGGTGCAATGTGATTACTATTATAGGGAGATTCAAAGTGATATATTCATATAAGCATACAACATCTCTTGGTGTGGTTCCCTCTCCACCCTACCCTGCTACCCCCCTCTCCCTTCCTGTACATGCTAATAAGATTGTTAGTGATAGATTCATGTATGGACATAATATTATTTGGTCTATTTCCTTCCTCAAAGCTCCTTTTGCCCCTCTCCTCCTCCCTCCCCAACTTTGCAGGTTTTAAAGCAAGAAGAGTGACTGTGTTTCTCTACCTCTGCCTATGATCAGAGCCTGTCCTATGCCAGTTGGAGATGATTTTACTGTTTGCTGCTGTCCTTGGTGGTCAGCATGCACACATTGGAGGAGCAATGAGACCCCTGCCTTGGCAGGACTCTTGGAGTTCCTCATCTTTGAGTATCAAAAACAAATTGTCAACCTGTTTTCACACCTTCGTTTTTTGAGCTGGCAGCCTTTTGCTCTTGCACACCCTGGGTCTCTTGTGGAGGATGGTACATTTTGACTGGCTAAAGAAAGATGGAGAAAGGCAAGGGAACAAGGTTAACAAAATGCCCCCAAACCCTAATGTCTGTTTCAAATCTGTTTGGGAGGGAAGACAAGGCATTAATAAATTCATGTTGCTTAATGCAAAAAAAGCACCAAATGAATTTCAATGACTATATAAGTAACTATTTTTGAATCACCAAATCACCCTCTTTAAATAAGAAAATATGTATTCATTCCAGTTCTTTGGTACATTAGAGTCAAAGCTAGGGCTTCTACTGTTGGAGATTGATAATGATTTATATAAAGGTCAAGGTGTAGGCTTTATTCTCATCATTGTGACCAATTTTTATTCCTTTCTGAATGTTATAATCTAATTATATGGCAGTACATTTTTTTAAATATATTCAGTCCAGTACTAAAGAAAAACTAGTTTTTATTATCCGTAACAATTACATTTAAATGCCCTTCTTGACTTTAGAATTATACTTGACAGTTTTCATTGAGTTTATTTTTTATTTTTATTTTGTTATGTGTATTTATGTGTGTGTGTGTGTGTGTGTGTTGCTGGGGATTGAACCCAAAGGTGTTCTACTTCTGAACTACATCACTAGCCCTATTTTATTTTTTTATTTTGAAACAGGGCCTCACTAAGTTGCTGAGGCTAGCTTTGAACCTGCAATCCTCCTGTCTCAGCCTCCCAAATACTGGGATTACAGGTGTACACCACCATGCCCGGCTTGAGTTTACTTTTTAATGAAGAATTCAGAGTTTAATTACTAAATGCCATAAGGAACATAAAACTGAAAGATATAAAAAATTAAGATTTTGATTCTGCTGGAACAATGAGTGTGAATCATTTATCAGTCAGGATTCTGTTCTGCTGCACCTAATAAAAACCCTGACCAAAGGGTGGCTTAACCAAATCAGGAGAGTATTTTTCCCATAGGAGCCCAGTGTGGCCATTCTTCTGCCTTCTCAGTTTACCTTACCTGACTCTGATTACCTGTGGTCACACTAGGACTGGGCCACCTGCAGGTCTCACCTTCTTTTTCAGGGAGGAAGAAGAGTCAGGGAAGACAGCAAAGGAAGCAGGCCTGCTGTCAGCAAATTCTCCCAGAAACCCAGGGGACTAGCTGGGCGTGGTGGCACACACTTGTAATCCCAGTACTTGGGAGGCAGAGACCGGAGGATCCGGGTTCGCGGCCAGCCTCAGCTACTTAGTGAGGCCCTCCGCAACTTAGCGAGACCCTGTTTCAAAATAAAAAATAAAAAATAGGGCCGGGGGTATAGCTCGGAGGTAGAATGCCCCTGGGTTCAATCCCCAGTACAGCCAAAAAAAAAAAAAAAAAAAAAAAACCCAGGGGGCTTCCAAGTGCATCTTATGGGGCAGAGCTCTGACACGTGTCAACTTATAGCTGTGAGTGAGATGAGGTTGAACTTACATTGCCTACCTTCCATGTCCCCCATGACCAAAATCAAGGTTCCGCTAAGCAGAATGGATACTGGGTAAGATACTTGTTAATAACCCTGTCAGTTCCTGGAGAATGAGCATACAAGTTTTCTGAAAGGGATTTCACCTTAAAGAATTGATTCTAATTAAGACTTTTTGTGACACCCTCCCACCCCCACTTTTCACTTATATTCTCCTCGGGGCTATGGCACTTTTCTCCCTACCAGTAAGTGTGCCTATCTTGGTATTTGTGCTGCATAGCAATTTGAAAACCAATATGCACTTAGATATTGGTCTGTGGAATTGGAAATGGGCCAAAGGGCATGAATCACTCCATTATCTTTTGAGAAGATGCCTGCCATTTGTAAGTAATTGATTTATTCTCGTGGTATCTTCACAGCACTACCTACCCTCAGATTAAAGGCAGTTGTGTTCAATAAATGCAGAATAAAAAGTCAAGCTGTCAATGGGAAAAGCATGGAGACGAGATAACTGACCATTTGATTCTGGCCATTTCATTATCTGTGGGAGGAACATGAGAGATCACCATCCATGCTTATTGTTGACAGGTTTTTGAACAACACACTGTCTCCTACCCAATGTAGCCCCTGAAGTTCAGTAAGGTGGTGGGGACCAATGTGGTGAATCACACCAAAAACCCTCTGCTTTACCACGGTGGGCAGGCCATATCCAGATAGTCTTCTGGCCTCCGTGGACCACCACCTCGAGATGGAATTGTTGGCAACGTGGATTTGGCTATCCAGTCTGCTTTAAAATATGGTTCTGATTTTCTCTAATAAAAATAGGGCTCAAATGGTATCAGTTTTATGCCTTTGCTCTCATTTTTTCTTTAATTACTGAGAATTGAACTCAGACACATTCTACTTCTGAGCTAGGTCCCCAGCCTCCTTTTTAAATTTTTATTTGGAGACAGAATCCCACTCAGTTGCCCAGGCTGGCTTCTAACTCGCAGTCCTCCTGCCTCAGCCTCCCAAGTAGCTAGAATTACAGGTGTGCACCCTATACTTGGCCTTGGCTCTCATTTTTACTGTTCATGTCAAGATCTCTATTGGTGGTCTCAAAAATGGTTTAAGCTCTATTAGAAAAGAGTTGATTTCTGGTTTTCCTCTATTTCCCTCTCCTTCGTTCTTCTGTCAAATTACATCCTACATTCTCCTTAAATCATTGCTCTTTACAAGTTGACTGTGTCCCCAACATCAGATTTGCATTCTCTCTTCTCAGCAGTCAATTTCTTCAAGTCTCAAGTTTCTCAAACACAAAATGGATTGAAGCGAGCACAGCAGCCAGAGAGACTTGCTGAGGGGGAATTTGTGCAGATGCACCTCGTGGCAGCCTGTTGGCATTCAGCCCACAGCTCCCACATAAGGCCCTGTACCGGCTACTCACAGGCCCTCAGAAACTGAAGGAGGCTTCAATTTGTGTTAATCTCTGGGATGCCCCCACCCTGGTGGTCCCTCAGTACATATACAGTGGTACTCGCTCAAGTAGCGGAAGGAGCAAAGGAGGAGGGGGATGGAGACAGATAAGTGCAGACACCTAGGAGTAGGTGTGGAGGTGGGCCAGGCAGAGCTGTGGGGCCTGCCCCCTAGAGGGAGGTGGAGCCTGAGTGAGAACCTAAGCTGGGTTGTTGGAGTAGATGTTGTTAATGCCAGTGAGCCTGGGGTAGCTAGTTAGATACAGGGTCTGATCCTTCTTGCCTCCGGGACAGAGGTCAAAACTCTTTGGGTAGAATTATAAGTCCCTAATGATCTGGTTTCCACCTGCTTTTTTATTATTCACCCCCCCACACACACACATTTCTAGCCATTCTCTTTCTTATTCCTGCCAACAACTTTCATGCCACTGTCAACTTTTAGCTTCCTTTAATTACATTTCCTGTTTCTTCACCTTGCTGAATTTGATGGTGACTTTCTTTTTTTTTTGTGGTACCGGGGATTGAACCCAGGGGCGTTATACCTCCGCGCTACACCCCCGGCCCTATTTTTTATACTTTATTTTGAAACCGGGTCTTTATTTTGAAAATATATTTTGAAAACTTTATTTTGAAACGAAGTTGCGGAGGGCCTCACTAAGTAGAGAGAGAGAGAGAGCTGAGGCCGGCCGCGAACCCGGATCCTCCAGTCTCCGCCTCCCAAAGTACAAGCGTGCGCCACCACGTCCGGCTGATGGTGACTTTCAACCTCATCTCACCTGTTCTCTCCCAGGTGCCTGCATGAGGCCCTTTGAGTTGACACCCCTCCTCTGTACTCCCAGGGTGTCCCAGGGTGTCCTTGTGTATCCTTATCATCACCCTCATCACGTATCCTGCAATTGAGGTTTCTCTTCTCTCCTACTAGATGACAAGACTTTGAAGTTGGTGACCATATCTTATTTAGCTACATAAACACAGTATCTAGCATGGTATCTGGCACAATGTAATAGCTCAGTACTAGTAGGTGAATTCATGGATGAAACCAAAAGAAACTGGCTATTTTGGCAAATTTTATAGCTGAATAAATCAGACATCATGGCTCACACATGTAATCCCAGCAACTAAAGAGGCTGAGGCAGGAGGATTGCAAGTTTGAGGTCAGCTTGGGCAAATTAGTGAGATCTTGTTTCAGAATAAAAAATAAAAAGAACTTGGGGATGTAGCTCAGTGGTAAAGTGACCCTGGGTTCAATCTTCAGTACCAAAAAAAGAAAAATACACACATACATAAATGAATTTCCCTTCTTTCCAATTGTTGTAATAGACCCCACTTGCCAAGCCTCTGAATGATTACTTGGTTTTAAGGTCTGTTTGGGGTTGAGGATGGAGTCAGGAAGAGTAGAGTGAGGAAAGTTGCTTTGGCAAGACAGTGGAAGAAGATTGATTTTGGAAAGGTTTACATCCAAGTCAACAGGTCTCTGACATGTACCAGCATACAAGTAGACCTGCTGCTCTTATCAGTCTACAAGAGGCTCCTAGCATCAAGCCAGTTGAGTAATAATAAAAAGCTTCAGATGATAGATCAAGGACAAAGGGAAGATGAGCCTCCTCTTAACCACAGACCATGCTTATACTTCATGGGTTTCTCACCTGTGGACCCATCACCTAGCAGGATGCTTCCAACGGGAATGATGAGTTTGCACAGCCATAATTCTGAGCTACCGGGTTTTTTTTCCCTTGTCCATTTTAGCAATTATACTTCCCACCAAGGTTACCTGTGCCCACAGAAAGGTAAGAGCGTTATAATTGAAACTACCTTTCTTCATTCCTTCAAAATATAAGATTTGTCGGCCGGGCGTGGTGGTGCACGTTTGTAATCCCTGTACTTTGGGAGGCGGAGACCGGAGGATCTGGGTTCGCGGCCAACCTCAGCGTGCATGCGCGCGTGATCTCTCTCTCTCTCTCTCTCTCTCTCTCTCTCCTCTCCTCTCCTCTCCTCTCCTTTCTCTCTCTCTCTGTCTCTCTCTCTCTCTCTCTACCTAGTGAGGCCCTCTGCAACTTTGTGAGACCCGGTTTCAAAAATAAAGCATAAAAAAATAGGGCCGGGGGTGTAGCGCGGAGGTAGAACGCCCCTGCGTTCAATCCCCGGTACCGCAAAAAAATATATATATATAAGATTTGTCATTACATCTTATATTGGGAACTGTCCCAATAAAAGTCATCCTTTTTATCTCAGATGGGTGTTCTGCTGTAGGTACCGAAAGGATGGATAGGAAGACCACTGTCCAGAATTAATGTGTGGGGTTTACACTATTTTCTCAGTTTTATACAAACATGAATATATCAGATTTCTTTTAAAAACAGTGACATTTGAGGATTAAAGAGCAGGATGATACACCTTGTTGAGATACTGGGTAGGCAAACAAAAGAACTCCTCTTTCTAAAGGATGTGGATTAGGACACAACTGTGTTCTATGAAGGTCTAGAACTGTGCTGTCCAGTACAGCAGCCACTAGCTATACGTAGTTACTGAATACTTGTAGTTGAAACTAATCCTAATTCAATTGTGCTGTAAGTCTAGGATATATATCAGATATTGAAGATTTAGTATGGCAAAAAGAATGTAAAATAATACAATCACTTCATGTTCATTACATATTGGATTAAATAAAAATGATTAATGTCACCTGTTTATTTCTAGTTGTTAACATAGCTATTAGAAAATGAGTGTTGTCCTCATTTTGTTTCTATTGGACAGCAACAGTTTGGACTCTCTAAGTGTTTCAAGATGGTGAAACAGTACACATGGAGTACAGTAGGAGTTCAACAGGCTTACCTTACTAGCTTGATTTAGAGATAGTGGCCATCACCATCAATAGAAAATAAGCAGAAAATCCCACGTTCACTTTTCAGATTAGGCCAACAAAGCTATAATCCCAAAGGAAAAAAATAACATGGTATAGATATTCTTGGGAGAGTGTTGTATAGCCACAACTAATTGAATCTGTTGCTGAAATCTTTCATTTATCTCTGTTGCTTTAAGAGGAACTCATTGCCTTTCAGCTTTCCTAACTGAACATGTAGGGTGGGAATAAAGACTTCCCAAACCAGAATAGAAGTCAGGAAAATATCCAGACACCGAGGGCTACGGCTACTCCATATGTCCATATGGTCTGTTGAAGCAGTATCTGTTGCCTTGGCCACCAGAGCACCAGGAGAGTACATAAATGTTATTCAGTAACTGCAGCAAAACATCTTGATATTTGACTTAATCGAAACCAACTGCACCCCCTTAGATGAAGGGAAATAAATGCAGTGTGATTAATTTCTGTTCATAGAATGCCAAGATGTAATTAATTTCTTTTCTTCATTTCAATCCTCTGTACTGATGCAATTTTTTTCAGTTCTAGGTTTATGACACCTTCTGGATGCCTGGAATTGGCCACTTACAAGCTCTTTTATCCCCCTAAACATTCACTCTCGCCCTTCAGTATTTTACCAGCAGTGCTTATTTGAGCATGTTGAACACGTGTTAAGTGTCTTAAACCAGCTAAGTGATTTTTCAGATAAGAACATCCCAGCCAGTGGGAAGGGGACTTGATGTTTAGGATCCTCATGAAAGCTTTGGCAAGTGGGTCCTCATGGAGACAAATTCCACTCTGCTTCTAGGATGGCCAGGCCCGACTCACCCCACCAGAGCAAATAAACACAATTTAAAAATGCAAACATCATTCCGTATAATGCAGGCTAGTACTGACGTAATCACCTCACTTTTGTCATGTTTTTTCCTTTTCTTACTAAAATTTGAAAGAATGGCTTTCTCTGAGCCTCAGAATCTGGGAAGGGATTTGGTATATATATACTGATCTGATTTTATAAGCCTTAGAAATGATTGGAGGAGTAGTACCTATTATACAACAAACTGGGTACGGCCTTAGAGTGGGGTTTTAGTATTTAGCATGAATAAAATATGACGTATACATAAGTATTATAAAATTGTTGATGAGGGGAGAAGTGGATTCTCATGAAAAACTAAATCTTGCGGGGCGTGGTGGTGCATGCCAATACTTGAGAGGCTGAGGCAGGAAGATTGCAATTTCAAAGCCAGCCTCAGCAATTTAGTGAGGCTCTCAGCAACTTAGTAAGACCCTGTTTCCAAATAAAAATAAAATAGGGCTGGAGGTGTAGCTCAGAGATCGAATGCCTCTGGGTTCAATCTCCAAGACCACACACATAAAAAATAAATAAATAAATAAATACATACATACATACATAAAGAAAGAAAGAAGGAAGGAAGGAAGGAAGGAAGGAAGGAAGGAAGGAAGGAAGGCTAAATCTTCACATGAATCTAAGTTAGTTATTACAAAGATATCAGGAGATAAATGATCCTAAGCTTAGGTGGGCAGGAGACAGCATATGACAGTCCAGCTGTCCTGGAGTTGATCTGCTCACCCATTTTGTTCATACTGCTCTTGTATTTAGAAAAAATTAGTGGTGGGATTGTCCTGGTCCCAGCATCTTCTACGTTTTCCGTTCAAGCAATCAAACACTAGGATCTGATTTTTCCCCTTAAGTGTTATGTGATTTCTGTTGTCTTGTACAATGTGTGCATTATAGATAAGCAAGATAAATTGTTTTCTTCCCCACATAAAGCCAGGCAGAATTTTTGCGTATAATTTTACACCTAATTAACATGTTTCTGTATTTGCAAAGTGACGAGGTTTTAAGTGATTTTTGATTGGCAGTTCTAAAATGCCTTCCATACATAAAGCTCAGCATACTGGGAACAAAGCAATTATCAAAATCTCTGAAAACTTGAATGAACCAGGTAATTTTCTTTTATCTCAGCCAAATGGCTGCCTGTGTGAAAACATGGACCATAAAGCTTAATGTCAGAAACAGTAATATTTAAAGGTAGCACAGACAAGAAAATATTAGCTTCAAGTTCTTTCTTCATATCTCTGAGTGTGCACACATTTCAAATTTATTAACAACTGTGATCAAAATGGTGAGATAAGATGCTATATTTTAAAGTTTTTGTTTGTTTACATTTTACTACCTCTGACATTGGATGTCTTAGCATCTGTGGCATCTTTAAATTGTTACCAGCCAGGTGGCGGTCATGACATAATTGTGATTGCCTGTGCAGATTGGGAATAATTGCTCATATTGTCATCACTTCAATTAAGATAGGTTGAGTATAATTGCCCTGTAAACTGCCTTCAAAAAGATTATGCTGCTCAGTATATATAAAAAGGCATAGAGACAGAGCAGCATGATGTATAAGTCTAAGTCTAAAAGAGCTCTTTAGTAAGTATAAAATAAATGTCTTTGATAAAAAAAGAATTTTGTCATAGTTTAATTAGTGGCGGCTTTACTCATTTAGTGTTACATAAATAATAGTACATTTTAATGGTGACTTGGATCCGGTGAATTCCAATCTATAAGATCAGGACTTTGCAAAGTGAATGGATATTTTTTCCTTCACACTCTCCCTATGGGATTATTTTTCATTTCTTCATTTTTCTATAGACTAAGTTGTGATCTCTTCTATCTGAAAGAGGCATCGCTGACTGCGTACAGAGAGCATGCCACTCTGGGTTTGGTGCATCCACTGCACATCCTTAGTGCCTCAGCAACAATCCACCCATGTTCTTTTGCCTGTCATCCACATTTGGTGCGTGGGAGGAGGGGGTAACAAACAACAGTGTTGAAAAGACAAATGGCCAGTGTTCAAGTAGAGTCTGGGACTAATGGAACAGAGTAAGCCCCTACACTCCCAAATGGCTCTAAGTTTCAACTCTGACCTAACACAGGGAGGGCTCTGGGCAATGGGGCTAACTAGCTTCGGACACAGAAAGCAGGCTAAGTTCAAAGACATGTGGTCCTAGCCAACTTAAAGTTATCCTTTTAAAACTAAAGGAAGGGTCACATGTGCTTTGTGATTCTACACACTTTCTCATATTTCTTCTGTTTGTTTTGGACTCTCAGGCTAGATCTCTCTTGTGAAAGTAGATATGAATGAGAGTTGCCAAATTATTTCTGTCTGGTCTGTGCATGGATGTTAAGTTGTTCAGGGTGTGTGTTCATCAGGAAAAGATAATCATTTCCAAGAGCAATACTACATCTGAGAAGAAAGACTTTCCAGGCTAATCTCCGGTTTCAAGACAAGACATCAAAGCAAAAGCAATCTGATATAATCCCATTTTAGTTTATTATAATTCTGAAACTTCAAGTTAATTGTACATTCTGGAAATAGAAACTTTACACTCTTTATGGACACTTTTACTCTCATCATATTTTTTTATTTTTTATTTTTTGTTATTATATCTTCTATCTTCTTTGTATGTGAAGAGCATCCAACCCCATCTTATTGATTTCACTTCCTCTCACACCTCTTTCCTCACACATATCTTCATAACTTCTATTTTCCTGTTGAAATTCATATTATTCTTACTTGTTTTGCCTTAGTTTGGCTTTTAACTTTTGTTAAATTGTTTTTTCCACATGAATCATGTATGTGGGTTTCCTTTTTTTCTGGATTTTGCTTTTCATCTGTTTCTCTGTTATTTGTTTTGACACTTCATCCTCAGTTTTTTCTCAACTTTATTTTCTACATCTTCTTTTTTCTCCATTGCCCAAAACTCATTTCTTTCTGTAATTTGGAGATTCCTATATGATAAGTGTTGTTCAACAAAATTTACCTCCAATTAGAAGGCTCTGCAGGATACTTATTACAGGATTTTAATTCAATGCTATATTAGAATAATGCCGACTTTTGTACTATACAGCACTAGATGGTGCAGGTTTCTCTGTAGAAAAATCAGTTTCCCGTAGAGGCTTTCTGTACCTTCCCTAAGTGTTCCCTTCTTCCACTCATGCCATTTCCCTAAGAGAGCTAAAGAACTGTGTGAAATGTATTAATGCTACATGTCAAAAATAACTCAATCCAGGTGTGGTGGTACATACTTGTAATCCCAGTACTTGGGAGGCTGAGACAGGAGGATCACAGGTTTGCAGCCAACCTCAGGAAATTAGTGAGACCCAGTTTCAAAATGAAGAATAAAATAGGGTTGGGGTTGTAGCACAGAGATAGAATGTCCCTGGGCTCAATCTCTAGTACCACAAAAATAAATGAATGAATGAGTGAGTGAATGAATGAATGAATGAATAATAGCAAGTATTTTTTAGATTTTTTTGAAAAAGGAGATATCTCAATATTGATTAAGGTTCTCAAAAGTGCCTTTTGTTGTTCTTCATCAAGATTCAGCATACCTGCCTTAGGAGTTTTGTTTTACAGAATGGCTTTATTGATTTTATAAACAAGTAATTATACTTCCTCCCACTCCTATTCCTCTTGGCTTTTATTAGTTGTATTATCTTTACTTTGCCAGAGGCTATGCTCTGTACATTCTAATCTTCAAATGTGCTTCCTCTTATTATTTAGTCTTAGTTCTTCATGTTAATGGATTTGATGCTTATTTCAAATTCTTTAACCACAGCCTCTCCAATTTGGAGTCTTTAATTTTAGTCATTGTGGATTGGCTGGGCTTCATCCTGGAATTTCCAGTACCTTTGTCAAGAAGTGATGGGGGTGCTACATATAGTCCCTGTGTTCTTTCATGTTTGGGGCTGTCTACCTGTTACGTTTGTACTTGAACTTTCTTTCTCCCATAACTTTGTAGTTGTTTCATTAGCTTCTGTCACTAATGTTCCCAGGGAGAGACTTGGAGACAGTTTGATTTTCCCTGCTTTGGTAAATGACTCACTTTTTTTGTGGGTATTGGGGATTGAACCCAGAGGCATCCTACCTCCAAGCTACACCCCCAGCCGTAGTTTTTATTTTCTGTTTGGAAACAGGGTCTCACTAAGTTGTGGAGGGCCTCACAAGGTTGCTGAGGCTGGCCGTGAACTTGTGATCCTCCTGTCTCAGCCTCCCAAGTACTGGGAGTATAGACATGCGCCACCATGTCCAACAATGACTCACTTTGAATGTTAGAAAAATTAGTTCTTCACATTATAGGGTTCAACAACTTAATCTGGATATGTCTTCATATTAAAATATATATTCTAAAAATTGTAGACATTCTTTTTTTTCATTGAAGTTTTCTTCTATCATATATCTTAATACTTTGTGCTCCTTTCATTGGGTTCTTTAGATATCAGTTATCTTTTGCGTGATCATGTTTGTATTCCATTGCCACCTTCTCTCTCATTGCTTCAATTTTGGTCTTTCTTCCCCGTGAATTTACTACCTTCCCCCTGTATTTCTATCCTGCATCTTAGCATTTTTGTCTTTGCTTCATTTAGGTGTTCAATAGTTATTAATTTTGTCATCCCCAAATTGCTCTGTAGCCTTGGGAAAATCACTTAATTTTTCTCAAGAATGTAAGTTTTAACATAGAACTGAAGATTTTCTTTTAATTGGATTCTTACATTTTGTTTTTATAAATAATTTCATTAAGAGAACATAACCAATTTTGATTAACTCTAGGACACAGTTGGAAATTTCTAAATAAATCTAGTGTTAAAAAATTTCTATAGGAGCATACATTGTATAATATTCAATGAAACTAGGTATTCTAATAGAGATAACACAATGTGATGAAGCTAGATGAACTTTGCTCTTCGATTGACAAAGTAATCCTGATTCCCAACAGTGAAGATGTATAGACTGCAAAAATAAGTAAGTAAAATAAAGCATAAAAATAGCAACAAAAATAGTAGTGAAAATATTAAAGCTTTTTGGTGAGGGATTAGCCCTGAATACTTGCAGAAACTATATGGTTTCTGTCCTGACCACTCCGTCTGTGTCCTTTGTTCCATCTTGTTCTTCTTGACCTGTGAATGCTATGCTAGGCCTTTTACCCCCTATTTATGTGCGCTCCTTAGGTTTCCAGTTATGCAACTCTCAAAATCATCTATATGCCTCAGACATTTTTTTTGTTCCTGCTCAACACTACTCTAGTACCTCAAACAAAGTAGGCACTCTATAAATATGAAGGAATGACTGCATGAGTCTTTAAATGTGTTTGTGTTTTCTAAAAAACAACAAAGCCTAACTCTACCAGGGTAAGTTTCGCAGAAGCACAGAGTAATGAGGAAGAAAATGGGTAATAACTCTTAATATTTAACTTTTTCATCTTGATTGGGTTAAGGATGCACAAGAAGATATCATTGGCTTAAACAAGAATTTTTTTTTTTTTTTTGCGGTACCGGGGATTGAGCCCAGGGACGTTCTACCTCCGTGCTACACCCCCGGCCCTATTTTTTATACTTTATTTTGAAACCAGGTCTCACGAAGTTGCGGAGGGCCTCACTAAGTAGAAAGAGAGAGACAGAGAGAGAGAGACAGAGACAGAGAGAGAGCTGAGGCTGGCTGCAAACCCGGATCCTCCGGTCTCCACCTCCCAAAGTACTGGGATTACAAGCGTGCGCCACCACGCCCGGCTAAACAAGAATATTTTTATATATCCATATAATTCCTGTTAAAATAGGAGTGATAAAATCATTTTAAATTTTTCTTAAAGAAGAACCAAATTCTCTAATCTTGTTACCTGCACACACATGTATCAGCCCTTGAACATGTTCTTCAATACTGTCGTAATTTTATAACTGGTTTATTCTCTTTATGTCCCAGTAGAACACAGCAAGAAGTTTCTGTTTAGTGTTACCAGCACATGGTGATGGCAGCCACCCTGGGTGTGACCGTTCGAATAAGGAAGTGATTTATTTAGTTCATAGAGGAAAAGAAAACATAGAGCATTTCTCCCCTTACCAGGTCATCATGAGAGAATTTCTTTTCAGAATATTATGTACATGTAAAAGTTTTATCCACAAAGTCTATGACATAACTAGCACAATGCCACAGTCACAAAAATTGTATGAAGACTATCATAAAAGACATGATTTATTTTTCTAAGGAAATGTGGCTTCTCCTCAAAAAATCTCAAGTTCAATGGACAAATTAAACATGTATTAAAATCCTCTGCACATTTTAGGAAAATGCAGACACAGTGAGATCTGACAAGTTACCTGTGAGATTTGTCATGGGTCTGCTCTGTCACAATGGTGTGATTAGCCATCTGATGAATATGCCACAGCTCAAAGTGGATTAGTTCTATGCTAACAGAAGCTCAGCAAGTCTTGAACAAAATCTAATGAAATAAAACATTTCTGTGCCTATGGCTGGGGAATATTTGTCAGTTAAAGTGCCTATAAAAGTCTCTGCCTTGCATCTAGGAGACAGCGCCATGTTCTCTCGTATATATAATGAAGTGCTCCTTTGTGATTAAAAGGCTACATTTTGTCTAGATTCTCTAGAAGCCCATTTGTTTGGCACAGCCACCCCTTCTACCAGACTACACTTTTCAAAGGGCTGGGATCATAGGGCAAGAAGGGAAATAAGTTAAATGGAACATGTTTTCTAAGAGTGGTCATTCCTGTCCACTGAACGATGCCCAGGGTGACGCAGGGGTCACTCGCCTGCCCTTGGTAGAACATTATTTCTCTACTTAGGCCCTTTAAAGCTGATGCAGTCTATAAAATTTTGTGGCTGATATAAATATCTAATTTGAAGAAATTCCGCTTGTGCTGTATATTCTTTTGGTGCTGAAAATCTAAATGGGAAACCAGACAAATGTTTATTAGCTTCCTTGGAAGTTGGACAGTAAAACATCCTGAAACTGCCGACGTGGGCACGAATGCTTTTTAGAACTGCAAACTACTACTTTAAATGTCTGCAGTCTCTACTAAAAGACAAAATAATTTGCTGTATCAGAAAGGCAATGGTTTGGGCTTAAGATTGCCAGAAGCATGTGGAGACTTTCAGAAATCGGGCCTTTTGCTTGGGTGTTTCATACGTTGAAGCAATGTAGGGGCAAAGCAGCTTCAGTTCTGGGTTGGCATGTGGAGAGCTGAAATGGAAAGTGTTTGCCATCCCAGTATTAAGTGTCTGTGTGATTGGAAGATTGAAAGGCTTCTGAGAACATTGCTATTTCTGAGCATACCCTTCTTTTCTCTTTGGTTTGGCTATGAGGCTTGAAACCCTGAAGGTTATGTTTCCCTTGGTTGTTCTGCTGAACTTTTACCTAATATCTTCTGTCATCTCTTGGTCTTGTGGAATGTCACGCTATTATTATTTTTTAATCTAATGCCTCTGTTGAGTTTTAATGGAAATTTCCAACCTAAGGGAACCACTTGGATTGATATTCAGAATGCTTTTACTTTTCAGTGACTCTGAAGAACTAAAAGCCCTCCTTCTTAATACCCATGTTCCAGAATACTAGAAAGATTTCAATTCTGGGGGTGCATGGTCTCAAGTACCTTTGGAATGAATAAATCAAAATAAACAATGATCAGATATGACAGCTGCGAGGCTGAGTTGGAGGCTTTGAGCTAGTGATTGCATGTTTCTGCTTTAATCACTAAGATACTAAATTATTTCAGCTATGTGTTTCTTGCTTCTATATTTAGGTCTATCAGTATCTGAAGCGATTGCTAAAGAGCTAGAAAGTGGTGTCAAAAACTGGGTAGGTTATCCAATTCTAATTTGTTTTCACAGTGTGAGGTTGTTAATAGACTAATAAGCTAGTAGGAGAAGAAATAATGGGTTTATGATCTGGAGATGCTATTAAAATTGTAAATGAACAGCTTAGCATATGCTGTGATGAGAATAAAAACAAACATTAGAAGAAAAAGAAAACAACAAAGCAAACTCTAAGGATACCTGATTTATTTAGAAACATTGACAGGGAGGAAGGTTAATGAGAGGTGTACTGGAATCTTTCTAGATTCTAGAATATTCTCCAGTTGTTAATGATGTACATTTGTATATATGAGGCCTAGTTTCCTAAGGAAAATGAGAAGAGGAAGTCTGACAGATCAGTCCAATTAGGGATTTATTATTGTGAATTCTGGAGGACTGTTTTGCAGTAAGCAGGGCATATGAGGGCAACTCTATGTTTCAATTTTCTACTTTCTCCTCACCCTTCCCTCCACTCATCTCTGTGTGCAAAGGTGTAACAACACCAGATAGTAATTCAAATGCTGTCTGTGGAGTAAATTAAGATTAATGGGAATTAAATCCCTAACTGATTATAGGCTCTCCAAAACTAGAGGGGGAAAAAAGCTTTTTATTTAAGTTGCAGATATAAAAGTTTGGGAATATTCCCCTTTAAATGTTAACATAGTCCACTGAAGAGAGGGGAGAACTATAATAAAGAAAAATAAAGCCCTGGCTGACATTTCTGCTAATGTCACCCAAAGGAACACTGCGCAATCCATCCCTTGGACGGAGGACGCAGAGACTTGGGAGTCTGTCGCAGCACAAAAGCAGGGGAGAGGACAGCATCAGAAGTGATTTAGAAAATAAATAAACTGCTCTTTGAAGATGACTTTAGAGAAAAGGTTATTGCAAAGTATGGTAGTTACAAACACTTTCTCAGGAAAACAAGATTTGGGTGGTATCACTCCTAGGGTGCTCAAAGGATTTTGAGCATAAATATGCTCTGCCTTGGGCAATTATAGATAGCATGAAAAAAATATTGTTGCTCGTTCCTTTTGACTCTATTTCAGAATGACATCAACACAGCCCAGCGGCCAAGAAGGAAACAACTGCAGCCACTGAGAACCTAAGATTATCATTTGCAGGAAGGTGGATTATTCATCCAGAAGGGCGGGTACAGGGTGGGCAAGGAATGGGGCCAGTGTAGAAGCGTTCAAGCCACAGAGAAGTCCCATCATTTACAACATGCCAGCCCTGCATTCATGAATGTTCTTCTTTAAAAATAATAATTGTACGTGCAGTGCCTACATATCAGACTCATAGCATGAGAACACTGGTTATTCATTCATTACACCTCTGATCTTTAGTGAGAATATTCTACATAGAAGGCTTTACTTGGTTTTGTCCACTAAAAAGTTTGAATTTGACTTCATTATTTTAAAATTAGAGAGCCAACCTCAGCAAGTAGCAACTGGAAACTTTATTTAAAATAAATATAAGCAGAGGCTAAAATATACACAGTACTCACTCATTTCTTCTCCAGGTATTACTCTTAAGTGTTGCATATATCTAAACCCATTTGATTCTGATACCCCTTTAACATAGTGGTTTTTATTACTCTCCTTTGTAGGGATGATCAGCCAGGCCTAGAAAGGGGAAGTGACTGTCCCGAATTCACACAGGTGGTCAACTACAGAGCTCGAGATGAGCTGAGCGATCTGGCTTCAGAATTGGTCTTAACCACTCTGCTATACTCTCCTAATTGAAAAATGATTAGCCCCTGCATTAAGAATATTTTTAAATCACAATTCATGATTTATTTATTTACAAATATACTCTCTAGCTGTAGATAAAAATGTTTTTAGCAAGCAAAAAACAATAATAGCAATGCACTAATGGAGTTCCTCAGTCTGTATGTTCTCAGTAATCACAGGGAATAAAATATGTGAAATTGGGTCTCCTTAACCTATCATAAATTGTTCTTGAGCAAGAACAGTAAAATAAAAGGCTCTGAGATGGCTAATCCCTGCCATTTCTATGTGGTAGAAAGAATTCCATATGGCCAGTCAGAGCACTGTAGCGATCCCAAAGATAGCCAGAGAAGCTGTTTTAGAAAGTTTAATTTACTTATTTAATTAACTTATTTATATTTATATTTATTTATTTATTGGTCCTGAATACTGAACACAGGGGCATTTTACCTCTGAGCTACACCCCCAGACCTTTTTATTTTTTATTTTAAAACAGGGACTTACTAGGTTGCTGAGAGTCTCGCAAAGTTGCTGAGGCTGGCCTCAAATCTGCGATCCCCTTGTCTCAGCCATCCAAGTACTGGGATTATAGGGATCTGGTTTAGAAGGTTTTAGTATTCCCTAACAGTCCCATACTTCTTGCCAAATTTTTACTGCCCTCCTGTCATTCCCCTAGTCTTGTGTTCCTGTTTAGCAAAATTTTTATCCATCCCCCTTTCCACCAGGACTTTGCTTAACAGGTTAGAAATACTTCAAATAAATGCCTGTTTGCTTATCTAAGAAGAAAAGTAAAAATAAAGAAATAATGAAATACCCTTGCCAAAACTAAATAAAACTAGTCAGCCTGCAGAGCAGAGACAGCTGGGAACATGTCGGAGTCCTCACTTCATAAATATTTCCATTTGAACAATACTATCCAGTCTTCCTTTTACATTGAAAGCATTCAGAAATACTTGCTCCTTTCCAGTTTTCTAGGTGATGATACATTTTAGGGACCTCTGTCAAGGGCAACATGAAATGCTCCTTTCTTTGTGTTGTGAGATCACTTCCAAGCAAACCAGAAAATTGGGTTTTTCATTGAATTCTTCTCTTCTCATTTAGATGTAGGGAAGGGATGGAGATTATAAAAATTATTTCTAGTGGATATTTGCAGATTATAAAATACTTTAAAAACCTGTTATGTGAGGTTATTCAGTATTTCCCAAAGTCGATTAATTAAGGAATTACTACTATTTTGGTTGATCCATATCTATGCTCTTAATTAATCCTTAAAAGCAGAATTGCCAGTTTCTGAGAAATGGCTCAGATAGCCTGTAGAGTTAAGAAGTGTCTGACTGGAGAAATTCCATCCCTCTCCTAGGTACCTCCTTGGGACAGGGCAGCTGCAGAACTGAATAAGACAAAGGCCTCTCTTCCCCCAAGGCATCTAGAGTTTCACATCTGGAGGTGACTACATGAGTATCTGAGACATTCTCTCACTGTATGTTTTCTGGCCACTGTTACTTTAGTTGTTTTGCCTTTGTAATTTCTAGTCTCTTAAATGGAATTGGTCTTGTTTAATTTCACCAGCAATGGTAGGAAATGCTCTGATCCTCAGTGCCTGGGATCTTTGAGTTGAGTTGTTTGCAGTTGTTCTTTGTGTGAACTGAAAGCTGGGCAAGGGCTGTCTCCATCTAGATGTATCTTGTAGTGAGCAGTAGAAGGACTCAAGAGATTGGCGTCTAAACCACATTTTGTAAATAATTAAATGAAAATGCCTTTAGGGGAATTCACCATGAAGTTCTATTGTGAATTTACCTGTAAGGTGAAGCTCTTCCTTTATTCAATTCCATGTCATCACGTGTCCTGTTTGAAAGTGGGTGCTTTCAGACTCTGGTAATTTAACAAATGAAGTATAATATTCTGAATGCGGAGCTACACAGAAACCTCCTAAACACAGAGGCAGTGGAGTATCTTGATGCAATGGTATCTTATTTCTCTTTTTATGATGGCTTTTTCTTAGCTCTAACTTTTCCAGAGAAATGTATAGAAGACAAAGGAGTTCATCAGGTGTTGCTTTCTTGTGATTATTCCCTGAACTTTCCTTTGCAAAATTAATTGTTCTCTCCTGTAAGTGTGTATCTCTAGCTTGGCACTTGTCATAATCTGGTATGTTGAAATCATCTATGACCCTTTGTGTATCCCTGTGGATTGTGAGTGTCCTAGAACCCACCACTCTGACTTAGTCATCTGAGGATCCCCTCGCACCAGCACAGCGGTGAATATGATAAGCAGTAAACACATGCTTGTCTCATTGAATTCTTTGAAGAAACAGACAGGTATGGAGATGGCCAGCGAGAATGTAGAGACACCAAACACGTACCCAACACTTCTCATTCTCTTCATATATGTATACTTTAATTGGTGCATTGTAATTATGCATCATAGTGAGATACAAAGTGATACAATATACAAATTATGGGACCAGCCTAAGTGTTTGACAATACATAAATAAAGAAAATGTGGTATATACCCACAATGGAATTTTACTCAGACATAAAGAAGAACAAAATGATGTCATTTGCAGGGAAATGGATGGAACTAGAGAATATTATACCTCTTATTTTTAATGAGTAAGAGCTAAAAGTGGGTCACAATCATTGCCACCCTTATTTTTTGTTATGATTCCCATAGCATTTGAGATTTTATTTATTGCTGAGTGAACTCAAAGTGATTGCATTGCTAGAGTAGAAAAGATATTGCAGGTAGAAAAGTGGTTGCATTGCCAGGGTAACTTGTGCATATGCTTGTCCATTGCACAGTGTCTCCATCTTCAGTAAGGCTTGGTCTCTGTTTATCCTAGAATGAGAAGAATTTTCCTGGGCTATTTCCACAAAAATCCAAACTGCTAATGCAGCAAAGTGAAGAGACAAAATAAACTGATAGCCCATGCATACATGGAAACTTGGTATCTGACAGGTGACATTACAGGTCAGTGAGACAAGGATGGAGTGACTGTTGAATAACTGGAACCATGTTTGATTATTCATAATGAGAAGAAAGGGGCCCTCTAGCTTGCACCATGTACAATAATCAGTTCTGTGAATCAAAGATTTAAATGTAGAAAAAGCAAAGCTTTAAGTTTGTACCAGAAAATATGTAGGAATCCGTTATCTTGTTAAAGAAAGATTTCTTAAACAACCACATAAAGGGCAACTCATAAAGGAAAAGATTGTTAATTTGGCTATATTAACACGAAGGCTTCTGTACACGATAATTTTTTCACTTAAACAAAGTGAAAAAAATGACAAAAAGACAGAATTCCTACAAAGCAATAGGAAACACCCAGTAGAAAATGGGCAAAAGCTAGGAGAAGATAGCTCAAAAAGGAAATGCAAATGACCAGTAAACAGGAAAAATGTTTGGCTTAATGGTAATCCAGAAAATATGAACTATAACAAGATGCATTCACACCCATCAGATTGGAAAAAGGTTTTGAAGTGTGGTAGTGCAAGCATTGGTGAAGGTATAGAAACAGTGGGAACTCTGTAACATTGTGAATAGGAATATAAATTGATATGATCTCTGTAGATAAACTCTGTCATTGCCTGCAATGAAATGGAATTAGTCTTGTTTAATTTCACCAGCAATGGTAGGAAATGTTCTGATCTCCAGTGCCTAGGATATTTGTTTTCACTTATTTGTAGTGTGCTTTGGAGAACTATTTGTCATCAGTGTCTAAAAGTGTAAAGGGTGAGCCCTTGGCCCCACCCCGGGAGAACCCCTTACCCTGGCACTGGGGGCGTGGGGAGGGGTAGCCCCCAGCCCCGCCCCATAGTACCCCTGCGCTGAGGTCAGAGGATGATGAGCCACGACACTGGAGGGACCACAAAGAGAGAAAACCTCAGATGAGTGAAGAAGGTGAACTAACTGGGGGAGACGGGAGGGAAGGAGAGGGAAACAAACTGGAGCACAGGATGGACTTACACAAGGATATCAAAGTCAACTACTATGCTGAAAACGGGAAGGGGGGGTGGGAATTGGGG